>PVKB01004629.1:17965-131984 GCA_004027205.1 Ctenodactylus gundi
GGGGGGGGGTGGAGTGGGTATGAAACAAAAATTCAGTGGTATTGCATAACCTACTGTCCGTTATTGATTGCCATCTGCAAGTCGCTGATGAAGCTTATGATTTCTGACTAGATGATTTGAAAAGTTCCTGCTGTAAGTAATCTAGTGGACAGGTTATTTGGGTGCCATAGATACCTAATTATTTACATTCAGCGGCTGCAAGGGACAATGGATTCACAGCACTGCTCCACAGTTCTCTCAGCAGTAGGTGGCATCACTGTTCAGTTGCAGTCTGCTTTTGTCGTGTTTTATTTTACCAGCTGAAATCACCATCAAAATCACAACCCTAACCAGGCTTAGACTTGTTTCTATATAATTGTGGAGTGTAAATTAAAATGATTGTTCAGGAATCAAACTCCAAGTACCAAAAGGCATTCATATTAACATGTTCTCTGGTTTGTTAGTGTATAACTGACTTTACTGTTTTTCCTTGCAATTTTAAGATAAAAATTACTAAGATGCAATATCCGCAGTTGAAGGACTTTGAAATTGTTTCTACATCGCTAGTTGACTATTTCTAGTTCTTTTGCATGCCTTCTCAGCATCTTCACAGCAAACACATGCCCAATTTTACCAATTCCACTAGCAATGAATTTTTATTTAATGACTTTTGAAAGTATAGCCAGATGTTTCAGCCATTTATTTTCTTCATAAAGTTTCAATTTCTTGAATATTTGGAAATTAGACATACAGTAAATTGATTGTTTTACTCAGAATCACACACACACATGCGTGCGTGTACACACACACTTTTGCATGTGCACACAAATGTACAAACTTACTGCACACGAGTTCATGAGGAGCATATGTTTGTGAAGTCATCTATAATAATATTCTCTTGCAGTTTTTTGTTTTCTTACATTAGTTAAGTGAGTGACTCCAATAATATCCCAAAGGTTGGATATGAGAAATGAGTAAGTTATAATGTATAATGCATTCTTTAAAGTAAATATTCATTTTAAATCATTTTATGCCTTTTTTTCCTAAATTCTACCATATATATAAAATCTATCTATCTATCTATCTATCTATCTATCTATCTATCTATCTAGCTGTAGCAGTCAGGTGAAACCCAGAGCCTTCACAATGAGGCACACATCTGAAAATACATATTTTTTTGAATCAGTGAACAACTGAAAGTTTTACAAATAAATCTGTACTACAAATGAAGCTGATCAAACTATTAATTAAGGCCAAATATTTATTTATGTATCTAACTTTCAAAGAGATCCTCAATACTTTGAGCTCAAATTCTGACATGATATAGATGTTATATATTTATAAAAAATATTACAGTGGTTTGTAGATAAATAAAATAGTCACATAATCTCATAAAGAAGATTACTTCTATATGATACTTTGCTGGCCATGAAGCTTTGTGGATATATCGCTCATCTCATTTAATCTTTGTGACAACTATTCAGTTAGAAGTATATAGTGATAAGCCCCAGACTTAAGAATTTAAGAAGCTTAAAAGAGAAAATCTTGCTTCAAATGATTATTTTTTTCACACTATGCCACGAGGAAAGGACACACAGGATCAATCAGTCCTTGACATGGTTGACCAATACATTTCTGGGACATTGAATTTATAGTTGTTCTATACAACATTCTTAGATTAAATGTTTTAAAATTATTCACTTAAGGATGACTGCTTTACTGATGTTAGTTTTCCACAACGCCATAAATAAATTTATATTTTATAGATTAAAGTCCATAGCATATCTATCTTGGACTTTCTCTTTTACCAAGTATCGTATGTGTTAGTTGTTGATGGGACAGAGGGGAAAATCATATTTGTTGTATTCCCATTAAGGTAGAAGGACGCACTGTCGAAAATTTTGGCTTAGATCTGACCTCTGAATGTAAGCAGATGGGGCTGGGCCTTTCACTGCTGTCCACAACTGCGCATGCATTCTGCACAAGTTGTAAAGAAAGAGACTTGAGCATACCTGCCCGACCTCATAAGATGAAATTAGGTTGCAACCTCAAGGAAAGCAATGTAGATTTTTCCTTCTAACAATTCTAAGTTATAAATTCATTTTGAGCGCTAGATATATTCAAGGATTGCTAAAAATTCACGATTTGGGTTTTACTGATATCTTTACATTGATGTTCTCACAGCTTCTACCGTAGCCTTTGGTACCACCACTAGAATTTAAACCACCAGCTGGAGGTAAAGCTGCTTCGGTGTAGGTCTCATACGGACACTAAATCTCACACCCTAAATACTCACAAGAATAATTCAGATCATTCTGCCACACCTTTTTCAGGCCTTTGGCACTTTAAATTACTCCCAGTGCTTATAGTGACCAGTTCTCTATAGGCCCTCATCATTTTCATGCAGTGACAACCACAAAGTAGTTTTGCCTCCTTCTCAGTCTTCATGTCTCTTGCTTCTACTCACCGTCCTGTGGAGTCACTGTTTATGTTGACATCACGGGATTTGCCCTAATGCTATGGACATGCAGCCCTGAAAAGTGAGAAGCTGGTTTCGTGTGTATGTGAAAACACTCTGCTGTCTACCGTCAGAGGCTGTTTCCTGGGAGGACACTATGCAGACAACAGAAAAATGCCAAGAGATGCTCAAAGATTTGTCTGACTTCTGCTTTCCCAAAATTGTACTCTTTAAAACGAACATAGCATCTAATCTTATTTCTCAAGCTCTACTTTCTGAAAAATTCAGCCTAAAACTGGTAAAAAAAACAGAAAATCCAAACCAAATATATATATATATATATATATATATATATATATATATATATATATATATATGAAAACACCTCTCAGCTATCGCCAGGACTCTCAGAATCCCCTGAAGATATTGCAACAAGGAAGTCCCAGTTTCTCAGTTTTTTGTTTTTTTTCATCTCCAGTAAAAGTGCAGAAAGGTGCTAAGGTGCTGCTAATTCAACTAAATGTTCTGGAATAATAGGCTCCCTTCCTTCTTTTTTGCTACAAAGGGTAAAATGATTAAAATTATGATTCTCAATTTAATTCAAATTGTTTTTCCTTACCATCTGTTCCTTTCATGAAAGCAAAAGCTACGATCATCTAAATTATATTTTTGTGGTTAAATGCTGATTATTTGCCTATATTTAAAGTTTTACATCGCGCTAAATAATTGAATATTTAAGGCATACATGCAAGCCAGCATGCGCACCGTTCAGAATAAAAGCCAATATAAGAGACTTACTGATTTTCTTATTTCTTTGTGGAATTTAAGGTCCAACTTGTTCCAGGTAAGAATACAAGACAGACGATGAGGAACACTGTGCTGTGGTCAGCCAGCTACTTCCTTACTTCCTGGTAGTGAGAGGAAGTTTTCACACACACACACACACACACACACACACACACACACACACACGAATTTCTATCGAAAATGGTGATTTTGCCACTCTACTTCTAGGGAAATGGCACAAAATCACAAATGATACAATAGGCATATTTGCCCCTGGTAAGAAAAATGTTGTAAAATTTGACTTCTTTCGTGATTGTTCCTATCTACAGAATGAACACTGAGTTAAGCCACTATGTGGACAATAAGTACACATCCACACACACACACCTGAACTTCTGGTATGTAGCTTCTAGCTGCCAGCAGGTAATTAAGGTTAGAGGAGAAAAATGAAAGAAATGTAATGTTAATTAGGTCCATAATAAGAGGCTGGAAAACATATAAATATAAAAGTCACTCCAAACATCCCCTACTTTTTAAACTCTCTATACTGTCTGTTTTCACGACCTCTTTTCATATTCCAGATAAGACTTTAAAAAATATTTGAAAATGTCAACATTATTACAATAATCATCTTTCAAAAATTGACATTATCTTTACTATCCATAAAAATGAATATTGTATTCGCTACTGCTTTTTTCACTAACCTATACCTCTCTCAATGATAATTGTTCTATTGATAATAATGCTACCGTTTTTTTCTGAACTCTGGTTTCCTTAAATATTCTGCCTCATAGGTTTATCTTTATATAATTGTCAGTATTCTACATAGTCCCTTGTGGATAAGAAAGAGGTCAGTAAATATTTCCTAGATAAACTGGGACATATTTTGTTGAGCCTTATCCAAGCTATGCATTTTGAGAACACTAATTTCTTAAAGTGGGTTAGTAGCAAATTCAGTTGAACAACTGGGGATAAACTATGCAAACTTCAACATCATAGCTATTTTAAAACCAGGTTAATATAGGTTAAGTCCTGAATCTACATAATTTTCAATGGACCTGTTATAATGACAATGTCCTGATAACACCAATATTAATTATGAGCTTGTGTCATATGTTATAAACAACTTTTACATTTCAACTTGCCATATTAAAAGATCCAATCAGAGCTTGGTTCCCTATGCAATTTATATAATAAATTCCAAGGGATGGTTTCTGACTTTGATTTTTATATTTTCCTCCATTTTTTCATTTTAGTGTTATTTGAATCCTCACAAATTTTAGTGTAAACTACAACTTTGTAGCTTGAACAGAACTTAGAGGTTGTCTAGTATAGTCCCAACATGGGGCATATGAAATTTTGTTTCAAAAACCAAAGAAAATATTATTTTTTAGTTAATAATATAAATGATTTCCATTGTCTTCCTTACCCAAGTGCTTTGCCCTTCTCTTTGGTTACTCCATTTTAGACAGTAAAATAAAGTGTGGATAACCTTATTCAAGGCTAAACGAAAACAAGTTAATTCATATGCATCACTTGAAGTGATGAAAACTTTATTATACCTGATTTAGTTATTAACTTTATTTATGTGTTTAGGGACAGGGTCTCACTGTGTAGTCCAGGATGGTCCTAAATGCATTATGTAGCCCAAGCTGGCCTCAAATCCACAGCAACCATCCTGTTTCTGCCTCCCAAGTGCTAGATTTACAGTTATGTACCACCACACCCAGTTTATGTGGTGCTGGAGAATCCAATTCAGGACCTTGAGCTTGGTAGGCACGTACTTTCATCACTGAGCTATTTCTCCACCCCCTACATTTATTTTTTAAGGTAGGGTGATGAAAGAAATTAGAGATCACAGAAATTCACTGGAAAAATATTTGAACTACTTTAAATTGTAGATAAAGAGATAGACGCTGATCAACGTAAACCAGTACTTACATTGGACTGAAAAACATGTGTGTTGCTTTGTGTTTATTCCCAATTGAGGAATAGGGAAAAGAACAGGCAAAATAACTATAAACATTAAAGCATTTATGTATACAGAAGAATATATATGATAAAAAATATGTGTGCCTAATAATAAAGAAATAATTTGAGCAGGGTTTCTGTTCTTAACAGAATAGTTTAAATAAATAAAATGATTGTACAAAATCTTGAAGAAAAAGAGAAATGTTAACATGTTTTTAAAGTACTTTGGGACAACTAGCTTATATATTATTTTTTAAAATACAGAAGGAAATACACCAAAGGATAGTTTGGAGTCCAGGTGTAACAGGTGAGCGAGAGTTGCCTGTGGCAAAATAGGTCACAGAAAGCAAGTTTCATGTGGGATAGAAGGTGAAATTATACTTCTAGATTTCAAAACAATATTTTTGTTTGTCTTCACTGACTCCCAAATCGTATTTTCTACTTTCCCTTTTCTACTCAAAAATATAAAGTAATGCAGCTAGAATCACACCCAATTTAAATCTGGTTGATAACAATTTATTGCTTGCTTCTTTGAGACAAGAAACCAAAGATGTATTCTGCTACTGCATTAGAATTACTAGAATTAATTTCCCTAAAAATATAACCCCAGAAAAAGGAATTTCTGGAGACTCAATGGCTCAGAAACTGGCTCCTCAGTCACATACCCTGATGCCTTTACTTAGTTAGCATTCCAGACCTGAGAAGGAGCTAAGATGCCCAGTGCTTATCTCTGTAATCAGTAATTCTCCTTCGTTAGCAAAATCCTCAGATCTCTAGTTTTGAGTTTCAAAAGTTTCTGGCTCAGACTCCAGCAGGGGTTGTCCATGTACAAATTGCACAGCTACTCATTTGATTAAGAAGGCTAATTTGCTGCTGCTGTGTGTATTCCACACGGCACCTCAGTGGTTTTGCAGACACTCCTCCCAGGCATCCCACGGGGAGTTCTGAAGGTGCTAGATCAGCGCTGGTTTGCAGAAGCACGCTATCCCTCATAGCTTCATTAACCTACTGGAAGTGGGCCTCATTTAGCATTACCCAGATGGTGAAATTGGGGCTGATTATCTGCTCTTTGGAAGCTGAAATGTGCTAATGGGTCAGGCTGTATTTCCCAGAGTTCAGTGGACAGAGGAAGCAGCTGGGAACAATTTAAAATGTGGCTTACATAACTATTTCCAAGGCTTCTCACTCGGAAGATCTGAGGAAGAATAAGCATTTTAAACCTAATAGCTCCTACTCTTCCTCTGGCCGGCCTTTTCTGGAAGCCGGAACAGTCCTTTACAGGGACCGTCTATCAAATGGTGACTTTCAATTTCAGTCAGAGCAAAAGTTTAAATGTTTCCAGTTCCTCCAGGATGCTCCGGGGACCTAGATCCACTCCCTGTCTCATATCTCCTTCTGTGCCTCTCCTGTCACCTTGCTCCAGCCACGCTAGCCACCTGCTATTCCTCGAACACATTAGGGTTTACCTTCCACGGAGGCTTGGCATTTGTTTCTCTCAGCGGCACAACTCTTTCCTCAAACGTCGACATGCAAAACTTTTTTTGTGCTTAGTCGGTTCTCTTTTCACGATTTTCGTTGCTTTCTGTGCTGTGCAGAAGCTTTTTAATCTGTTATAATCTTGTTTGTTGATTCTTGGTGTTGTCTTGTGGTTGTTAGGTGTTTCCTTAAGAAAGTCCCTGACTACCCCTTCGTTTTCAAGCATTCTGCCTTGAAAAGGTTGGTTTTTCTGTGTGCCTAGCTGCCTTGGCCTGTAAGTCATATCTCTTATGCCACTTTCTCTGGGAGAGTGACATTGCCCAAATAAAGTGGCAATCCCTCTCCATATTTCTTTTTCCTTAATTTAATGCTCTCCTAAACTTTTTGTTGCTACTCTCCGATTTCACTCATAGAAGATGAACTAGAGAAAACTTGAAGTTCTGTTTGTATGTGTTTTGTTTTTTATTTAATTTTTGTTCAGTCTCCAAGACATTGCTTACAATGTAAGGACTTATGAAGAATTTACTGAACGTATAAATTACTGAGGAGATACTATATGCTGTCATCTAAATAGTGGCTTTCTAAACAACTGAGTTAGTATCCACATAAGCTCTTGTTTCATAAAGTATAGTCACAACAAATATGATGGGAACTCTTCAATTCAAACCGTCTGGACAGTCACTTACCAAGAGCTCAAAAAGCAGTTTAAGAATGTCAATGTGTTTTAGAGGATCAGCTAATTATAGTAGGCACAAAATGTGTCACTTTGTTCTAGGAGCTACATACATTGCACTTAATGTAGAATAACACAACCAAATGATTCTTCAAGTGGAAGAGTTGGGTGTAAGTCACAGTTCTAGCATTTATCATCTTTGATGCCTTGGTCATTTACACATTTGATTTTAAAAGCGCATCATTAACCTCACTGGTGCATCTGTAAAGCAGATAACCACAGACGCTTCGCCTACCCCACAGAAGATTGAGGACTAAGGAAGAAAAGCATTGGTCACACTACAAACTATCACTTACAAGCAAGCTCACACTTGTCACCCTTTAACATTGTCGTGATAGTCTGATATGATAGACTCCTGGGCTGGTGGCTCCTAATGGACTACAGCTCATAAAGTCCCCACATTGACTCTTGGTCACATTAGTGAGCATGATGCCAGCAGAGGCTGATAAAATATCATGTCCTAAATCCTACACCTTTGTAGGCAGCTGTCGTGTTACAGAGGGAACTCAGGGGTGCCCACTAAGGCATCCCCACTATGAAGAAATCACATGGAAGTGAATGAGGGGCTATTGCAGATATAATCATTCAGCTACGTTTGCAGCTTGTGTATATCATACTCGGGAAGAAGCATCTAGCAGAATCCTGCCAGTCAAAAGAAACAATGAACTGTTACTTCACAACCTAAATTTTGGGATGGGTTACATCAATAGAATAACTGAAGTCACTGGATTTTTGAAATTAACACCAAAGCTTCAAAGAGTGACTTCAGTGGAGAAAAGTGTATATATTACATGAAGCAGGGGACAAGATATTAGACAAATGAGGATTTGGATGTCCTTTGCAGCCGTTATCATGGTCACTTATTTGACAATTTTTGAAGCTAGCACATAAATTGCTACTTAATTCTTTAAGAAAAGAGACCCAAATGGGTCACTTTAAATAAATCACTGTGTAATTGTAATGTCTGCTGAACAAAGAGCAGTATCAAAATACAGTACATAGAAATTCCTATTAGAGTTTTCTAAGACTTGCCAGTTGAGAGAAGTCAAAGCATACTACAGCAGTTCTGAATTTTTATTCTGTTACTTAGAGTAGTTACCCCTCGGCGGGAGTCTATTGTTAATGATTAGGGCTTCTAAAGGGGAGAGAATCCTCAGCAACTTCGAGATTTACCAGTGGGGATCTGTACCACTGCAAATCAGCCATATTGCTGAAATTTCAACTGGGGTCTTAATCAATTCCGAAGCTAAGTTCAGAATAATCAAAGGTCAAGCCCTTTCAATTGTGATTCCTGCATTGCACCAGCGCAGTCCTGTTTGGAAGCTTTTGTCTTGCATTGGGAAGGAGTGGAAGCAAGGGAATAAAGTCATTGTGAAAGTAAGGCGGACTCGGAGCCTTTTATTATCATCCTGAGAGAAATGTTCTCAATCTGAAAGAGCTCTGACATTTTTAAAAGAGACATTGCTAACCCTTTTTTTAAAATGAAGTCTCTGTGTCCTCTGAGTTGCCATTGTTGTTCAACACAATAGCTTTCGCTTTCTAAGCAGCAAGGTTGGGAAAGCTTTTCAATGGAAGGTAAAAGGTGTCTTCCTACTTCAAGTAAGTAACATGTTTTCATCTTTTGTAGGTTTTTTTTCAAGCTGAGGAACATGCTCAACGATACAGTGAAATATGAATGAGTTTTTCTTTTCCCAATTTGTGTTAACATCCTTGTTATTGTCAAGAATTTCAAGACTCTAAGAAGTAAGTTTCTGCTGAATCTAGGCCCAGCTGCCAAGCTAGATCTAGATATTTGGTATTGATGTATATGTGTCAGAACTGATCTCTCACAGAGCTTCAGATCCTTTTGGAAAATCAATGCAATATTCCCAACACATTCAGTGGTTTGAAAGGAGAGAGAAAAAGACAGAAAAAAGAGAGTCCTGCAACAAGTAGGCTCAGTGAATTTAGTGAATAGACCAAAGATGTGTCAGAAAGTACAAGGGTTTACAGAAGTTTTTTTCAAAGTCCTATGCAACACCATCAAGTGAGGATATATTCTTACAATCTGAAATCTATGCGAGCCTCTAAATTATAATGTTCAAATACATGTAAAAGTGCTGTGCTTCTCTGAGGACCAAGATCCCTAGAATGGTCACATTTTTTTCCGTCCTCTTACTCTCTATTTCTCCTCTGCACTCCTCCCATATCTGTGTAATTTTTTGTCTTATTCTTGATCATTTAATTGCATAATTCCTGTAAAAAATATGTAACAAGTGGTGATGTTGTAAAGCAATTCTTTTCTGAATTAAAAAAAAATGTTTTTTTCAGGTAGTATACATACCCTATTTTATTGAGATCTCCAAATGTGTCAGATTAGATTCCAATATTCACCCTAGTAATTATTCTGTAAACCATTTTTATAGTGATAGAACTCCCAGATAGAAGTCCCAGGTATTTACCTTATCTGTACACAGTAGATTTATTAGAAGGCAACAGCTTTTGTTTAATAAGCAAGGCAAGTACAAATAATCCTTTAAAGATGGAAAAATTCTATAGAGAATGAGCATTATCTGAAATGTGAGACAACTGGCTTATTGTTTTTCTAACTTAAATCATCATCAGTTTCTTATCTAGAAAATAGGAGCCTGGGAATCCAGAGACTGTTCCTTCAATATCCCTTGGACGTTATGAAGTTCACATTAGATAATGTTTATAAAAGTGCTTTGTGGAAGTACAGTGCAATATACAAATATGCAAGCTCTCTATTGGATGTATTGTTTTTGGAAAGAGCCAATTGGGATATTTCTTATTTATGGCTGTCTACATGCTGATCATTCCTCTACCTAGCCATGCAGTGAACCTCATTCTTGTAGAGACCTGTAGAAAAAATTTCACTGGATAATAACCAACAAGAGAAAATCACTCCAAAACACTCGATTTCTTATTATCCAAAATAGAGTACTTGCAGGCAACTAGAAGTGGAAAAGTATGAAAGGGAACTCATACTAACTATACTTTAATTTCTATTATGAAAAGCAGCAGATGTAAGTCTAGGGCATATTGGAGGAGGGAAGGCAGGCTCCTGTGGAAGGTAGACTGAAAAGTCAATCCTTGCCTCCTACTTCAATTGGCCAAAGGCTAATATTTCTAAAGATGATTTATTCATAAGAAAAGAGACTTCAATGACAAATCAGTACTCAGTAGATAGAGGGATTCCTAAAACACATGTGCAATGTGGACCAATGTGCCACTCATTTTGAGTAGAAATATTATGAATTTTTTTCCTTTTAGAAGACAAAAAAACAGTTACCTCAGAGCACTTCTTCACACAAATCTAAGCAGCTGCTGAAAAAAAATGCTCAGAGAAAGTGTAGAGAAAACAGCTCTATAGGGCAGATGTGACACGGTGAAAGGCACACCTTTCATGGAAGGAGCTCTTTGGTCATAAAAAGAAGCATCACCCTTTGGCTATTTATGAACTAGTGTTGGAGATAATAAAAAGGAAAGAGGAAGAAACATATGATGGGAAAACAGTTACATTTTCCAGGAATTAAAAACTACACGGGGAAATGTTGTTAAATACAACATTGCCAGAGTATATTGTGCAAAGAGAAAACTAAATCAATCCCTAGTCTCTATGCACAGGACACAGCTCAGCGAAGTTCCTGAGGATGCCACCACATGTGGGAGTTGGGCTGTGATGTGCCACGTGGAGACGAGGGAATGTTCAGAGGACTAGGGCGGTTCGACCTACAATAGCATGGTGTGTGCAAGAAACCTATATTAAAATCTGGATACTACAGACACCGAGGAGTCTGGTTACAAGAAAATGTGGGAATGAGGAGGTGAGACAAAAGCCCTCTAAATCTACAAACATCAACAGACGAAGCCATTAGACCAAGAACTTTGAGTAAACACAGTTCATGAAAGACAGCAATTTTTGATGTTCAAGAGGAAGGCCTCAAGAGTAGGAAAAAAAAATTAAAGTGGGATAAATATTCCTCCCCAATATAAAATAAAAAAGGTATGGCACCACTGTACTTTCCTTATGAACCTCAGGGCAATTTGGATCCTATAGAGAAATAACCCCAAAACAACCACAAGCACCAAGTCATTGCATCTTTTTTACAAAATACATGCATATGCTCATCTGTGAAGGGGGAGAAGAAAACCCTTACAGGTGGAGAGCCCCGCGTTTCATGTACAGCACTGTCAACTCGTCTGCCCGAGATGAGAAAGCTGACAGCTCTCCGGAGGGCTGCGTGCACAAGTCTGGAACGGCAGAGACCTGATCCCGCATGTAATGAGACCAAACAGAGCTGGGAGGGAAAGTCCGCACGCAAGCCCCCTCAGACAAAGAATCGCGCAGCGGCTGCCTGCCTGTCACGCTCAGCCTCTCCGCCACGGCCTCCTTTCTCTGCAACAGCAGGAGCAACGTGCAAAGGCTGCAGTCTGTTACAGCTGGGTCAGCGGCCGTCAGGGCCACTGGGAATACGTTCACTTCTTTATCCGTATATGACATTTATCAACAATTGACTATGTGCCTGGTGCTGTGCAAGGTGTGTGGAAAGCAGGGGTAAACGAGACCCAGCTTCTGCCAGGGTCCTCACAGGCTGGAGGGGTACCTGACAACTTTGTGAAAATGCAGAGTTCTCTGTGTGCATTCCAAGCCAGCTAAGATTTCTCACAAACATGTTCATACCAATACACTATTCCATTGAAATGGTGCTTTTTTTTTTCAGCTTGTAGAAGCCCTTATAATGACAGCAGGATTTTGGCCTGGAGTATAAAGTATTTTTACGTTATAAAAGAAATAGAGTTTTTGCTTTGTAAAATTTGGTCTAACTGGGTATTAACTGGAATGTTTGTCATCTTTAAATCACATCTTAGTCGTAGACCAATCTTTACCATGAAAACATAACTGGCGATACCTAGCTACATTCTAGGAAAAGAGTGGATTTGCCTACCTATTTTCTTTTTAAGAATAGCAAAAATTTCAGTGAAATAAAGACATTATTCATTGCCCTCCTTGGGAAACGACAGAATGTGTGTTTAAGTGAGCTTGGGAGGAGACTCAAGTGTTAAGTCATATAATTTTATTAAGAAGACTGCCTGCAGACCCACGGAGCTTTGGTTATAATCACAGACTTGAAAACATGGGGAATAAAGCATGAGCACTTTCTTTCCTTTTATTTAAAATATAAAATATTTATAATTAATAATCCTTCTGTAAGGCACTTGGTGATTTTCAAAAATGCACTCCTTGTTTGCTGCGGCAGAATTCATGTTCCAATACAAGGGGAGATTTATCACATCAACGTTAATGGCAGAAGGGACAGAAACTTAAAACTGAGTTCTTATCAGCATTGCCATGGTTAAGGATACTGAGGAATTCTTGAAAGGCAAAGAAGGGCAGCGTTAGTGGAACTGGAACTCTGGGACTCCAGTTACGCCTCCTCAGCTCTCTGACTTCTCACATAGTAGAACTTAAGTTATAAAACGTGAAAATATCACAAAAATTGTTCTCACTTAATATCTGAAAGTAGACATGACATCTAGGAAGAAAAAAAAACAAATCTCAAAATTTGGTTGAATATAAGCAAAAAAGCAAATATGAACCAGGAATAAGTTGTATTCCTACTTCTATCTCCTTATTGAATTTCATTTAATTATCCTACTTTTATTTCCTCATCAGAACAACGAGCATCAACGTGTTTTTCAGAGATGTTTGAAGATTTTAAATTACAAGAAATCTTTGTAACACTGGAAAAATGGCAAGGTATGGCCAACTACAAATTACATTTCACATTTGTTTTATTTATTTATTTATTTATTTATTTATTTATTTATTTATTTTTAAGTGGGGTCTCACTGTATAGTCCAGGTTGGTCCTGAAACTCACTAAGTGGTTTAGGCAGGCCTTGAACTCACAGCAATCCTCTTGCCTCAGCCGCCCAAGTCCCGAGATTACAGACATGCACCACAATGCTCAGAGTATGTGGTGCTGGGTAATCGAACTCAGACTTTATCTTATCTGAATATAGCTTACTAAAGTAATGTATCTTACTGAAGTGCAAATGCTAGTTTGGGGTAAAATCCTATATTTTATATGTGTAGATGATGGCAATGCTTTGACCTAGCATCATATTGCAATAGTAATCTTTGGAAAAACCAACTCATGCTGCCCAGCTGGAATTTCTAAAAGTGACTACAGCAACAGTCCATGCTGTAGATGCTTTGGCAAAGGACATTCGTGCCTGCTAAATGGGAAGGTAAAGTAAAGCCTATTCCTCCATCTCTTTAAATCTGAGCAGATCCTATGGCGGCCTTGCCAAACTCTAATGGAAATGCCAGCTGGGGCCACAGCATGTTGGTGAATAGGCCAGGAAGTCTGACATGACAAAAGCTTGTCCTGGAGTGGCTAGCTTCATGCTGGGGAGAGCCCCTGCGAGTTCTGCAATTGCCAACAGCCTTTTCTGACCAGACTTGTTTTTTAAAGATCACACCCTTGGTGTGAATAAATTAGAGGAATTTAAAGATAGAAGGGGGAAAAGAAGTTAGTGATTGTTATTTAATATAGGCAGAGCAGTTCTGCCTAAACTAAGGGGTATAAATAAGGGAGAAAAACACTGGTTCCAAAGATCTTTTGGTCATAAAATAATAAGTATCATGAGAGCCAAAATATCAATAATAATAACTAATATTTACTATTTTCTCATATGAGGCTAAAATACAGTAGGCTAAAAATACACTTTCCCCAAAATATATCTAATTCTGGAACCACTCATGTTATTACATATATGGGGTACCAATGGGGTTTTTGCAAATGTAATTAAGTGAAGGAACCTGACATACCAGAATTATCGCAGATTATTTGGGTGGTCCCTAAATATAATTACATGCATCCTCATAGGATGGAAGCACAAGGAAAGCTTCACATGCAGAAAAAAGTAAAGATAGTGTGACGATAGAGGTGGAAGATTAATGTGGCCACAGTACAAGGAATGCTGGCAGCTACCAGAAGTTGGAAGAAGCAAGGAATGGAGCTTCTGGAGGGACTATGTCCCTGCCAAGATTTTGATTGTAGCTCAGTGGTTCTCATTTTAGATTCTGGCCTCCAGAAGCATAAAAGATTAAATATCATTTGTTTTAAGCCACCAGTTTGTAGCACATGATTACAGAATCCACAAAAAATTAATACACAAAGAGATAGATCTTGTTTTCATTTCCCAGTGATCTTATAAAAGAAAGGCCAGCATTCTGGATTATAGAAATGGAAATGCATGTGATATAAAGATAGAGAAATCACCTCTGTGTCCCCTGAACTGTTTAACTTCTCATGTACTATAGAGATTAGATCTCTAGTCATTTGTCAAGTTGATTGCTGTTTTCCAAAGGATAATAAACCTCATATCTTTACCATCCCAAGAGCGTCAAACTACTAAAGATTCTACTAGGCCCATTGGTTCAGCTTCCCAGAAGCCAGGAGAGCTGGAGATCTGTCAAGCTACTTGTATTTTAAGGACAAGCAAATTAGGAAATACTTGGCCAATAGTTTTCAGTTGATTCTACAACAGAACAACTATGATGACAAATCACTGTGGAAGTCAATGAAAGATGAAGACATTCCTAGTTTATACAGACAAGAGATAGAAAAGCCAAAGAGAAATCGGGGTGCTGGGAAAGGATGTAACTGTTCTCTAACGGGCGCAGCTTTCTCTCTTACCTTTCAGGAAGGGAGGGGAACAGCTGCTTCTCTTTTGTATACAAATGGTCAAAATCTATTTTTTCTTTGTCCTTTTCCTTTGATCACTTATTTAGGACTTATTTGGCTTTCATTACATTTCTTCTGAGATTAGAAGAGAGTAACAGGGTCAACTCAGATATTATATGTCGCTGTCACTGTGATAAAATGCCTGAGATAATCAGACCGTAAAGGGAAACAAGGTTTGTGTTGGCCTCATTGTTTTTGAGCCTGTGGCAGATTTGGGGCAGAACCTCAGGGTGGGAAGTGTGTACTGGAGCAAAGCCACTTACCTCATGATGGCTAAGGAGCAAAGAGAGAGAGGAAGAAGGGGACATTCAGGGCCCCTCTCATATGACCTAACTTCCTGCTTCAAGGACCACGTCACAAGACTCAGTTTTCACTCACAGGCACCTTAGCATGGTGAACATGACTTCAGCACGTGGTCTATGGGTGGCATTTTAAATTCAAACTACAATACTATACAAATAGTAACAAATCTGTCTGTGGTCTAGAATAGCACAAGGCGTCATTTAAAATATGCAGCAAAAATAATTACTAAAACTCCAAAACACATGTGCTGAGCATTTCTCTAAACCTATTATCAACTATGTTACGGTAAAACACTAAAGTTCATTCAAGAGTTTCAATAATTTTATTAGAATCACATTAGTAATAAGTAATATATCCAGGATTAAAAAAACATTCAATTTCAATGTATGATTGGCACCAAGGATTTTTCCTCCAAATTATTCTTTTTACAGTATGAATTTTAAATACATAATAATTATTATAATTTGAGGATTGATATATACCCATATCACATCAGTATCACTTTTCCTTCCCTTCCCCCCTGCTCGCCGGCCACCCCCACCCCACCCCATGCATCTCCCTTCCCTCTCCAGAGCATCTGTCTCCTTTTTTGCTATCATCACATTTTTTATTTTGGTTTTAAGACTTTAAACTTTGAATTCTTCATATTAGAGAAACCATGTGGTCTTTAACCTGTGTGCCCGATTTATTTCACGAAGCATAGTCCTCTCAGGTACATTCATGTTCGTATAAATGAATCAAATTGATCTTCTTCTTGCAGTGTAGAACTCTGTTGGGCATATATACCATATTTTCTTTATCCCCTCATCTGTTTGTGGACACACTGGCTCCTTTCAGGTTTTACCTATTATGTGTTGGCTGCTATTAATACAGACATACATAGATCATTGATGCATGATATCTTTAACTCTTTCAGAATGGTATTCAGAGGAGGTATAACTGGGTCAAGTGGAATGTCTATATGTAGTTTTTTTAGGAATCTCCGTACTGATTTCCATAATGGTTGTACCAGTTTATAGTCCCACTTATAATGTAGACAGTGAACCAGGGGTTTAATGACTGACTGTGGAGAGTAAAGTAGATCTAAAGTGTCTGGAAGGATTCAAAACAGGATGTGGACTATCATTCATGGTACTTCAATTTACATAGGAGTGCACCAAAAACTCAAAATCTTTTAGTTGGGGAAGAAAATGCATTTAATTTCCAGTATGCTATTTTTAAAGTACCACAGAAAGTATTGTTACAAATTTTTCATCAATTAAAATTGTCTCACAATAGACTGATAGGTGATGAGGAAAGAAAAGAGAGCGGAAAACATGGGTAACAGCAAGGCAATGAGAGTCTGAGAGAGCAGAGGACCAGAAGGAGGCACAGAGATGCTTCACCTCACGTAGGCCATGAGGGAGATTTCCCTCGGCCCATTTATTAGTGTAGGGAGCAGAAGAATAACACGAGACATTGTATATCATAGAGACATATTTTTAGAAAATACTGACTCTGGTCATGTAAATGTTCTATGTGATCTGAGGCAAAAGCTTTTACATAGGAGAAAGAAATTACAGCTAAACTTGTATTTAAATCTGTGCTACTGGTATCACCGGAAGTTTGGGCAATTTATTTGCTGTCTAAGAAACTCCCTCTTTCTCTCCACATTATTCAAATAGCAGTATCAGCTTCCAAGGGTTGTTGCAACATTGCAGTCCACACTGGACAGAAAAATACCCGGTAGAGGACACAGGACTGTAGGGAATCCCTGGTGAATTAACGCAAGTTGACCCTGAATCTGAAAACTACTATATATATATGGTAATAAATTTAAAACTACAACAGATTATATACAAAGCACTACATTATCTGTCTTTTTATGACTAGCTGTGGTTACCACATTAATTTTTATTTGAATTTTATTATTCCCTCCAAAATTAGTCTTAAGATAAGTATAGAATTATTCTGCTGACAGCTGAGAAATCAATCATCAAAAAAGAATGAAGATAAAATAAAATTATAGGATTTAAATGAAATTTATCCAAGGTGTTTCAAAATAATATAAAAGAAATGAAAGAGACAAGAATATTTGAGTTTATAATGAGATGTTTAATATTACATATATTAAGTGACAGAGGAAATAGAAAATATCTAGGTAATAGAAAATATAAATGAAAATTAAAAAGAAAATATAAAGAAGTAATAGATTGGTTCCATGAAGAAAAGTAAGTATAAAATTGACTAAACTATATGACAAGGTATTGTGAGCTCCAAAAAAGCTTCCAAAAAGCAAGAAAAAATGATATTTAATCAGAAAAAGGAGACTTGCCATTTGAGATACACTTTGATAAACTGAAGAAAGGCCAAAGGCCATTTCTGACAGAAGAGAAGCCATGAGCACATGCCAGAGGCTGCCAGGGCAGAGACTATTTCAGAACACAGAGCAGCACAGTTAAGTAGGAATCTAGGAAGCCTTGTTGGGAGCAGTAGTGCAAAAGCTGGAATGGGAAAACCGGAACACAGTTTGCAAGACTTTGAACTCCTTTTGTGAAGCAAACAAGAATCTGCAGGATGTGTTGAGTAGAGAAATATTTGGATCCGGCTAAAATTTAAGGAATACTAATGTGAGAAGAAGAGTTGGTGCCACCAGCGAGTGACAAGAAATAGAGTGGACAGAGTTGTTCAGGCTTGAAGGAGCCCTTGGATTACAGGACAGTAGGAGAAGCATGGCTTCTCCTGAATAAAGTATTTCAGTTAAAACTGCCCAAGAAGTGACTGAATAACAGGGGTAGAAAAAAGATATAGTAAATGTATAAACAAAGAAGATTATTACAGTGATAGAAACATTTCCAGGAAAAGTAAGATAAGTATGTTTGAAGCAAGATTTGGGGGCACTTTGAAGGGAATTAATGGCAATGTGTTCTTGCTGTAATAAAATGTTTACAATTTGACATTCACTGTTTTTGATCATCTTTATTGATCAACAGTAGATGGCAATTTCTGTCACATATACAAACGTTACCGTGTGTTCTCAGCCATTTATTTAGGGGATCTGGCACTGGGTGACTTTGAACTGGTTTAGAACATCAAGGCAGCCACAACAGTCTATCGGGAAAGACAACTTCCAGAACTGCTTCGGAAAGTGGCAATTATGACAGGGTAAGTGTGTTCAAAGCAAAAGAGAGCATTTTGAGTTGGATTAATCGCAATGTGTCATAAAAATGTAAAGTTATATCTGTCACAGTGTGTTCTGGCTACATTTGTATAGTATCACCACTTCGCAGCCTCCAATGAGTCAATTGGTTTGAGCATCAGTAATTGCGAATAAAACAGAAAAGCAACTAAATACTTTGTGAAATATCGGAGGCAGATACATGCAATAATGGACCTATGAATTTGTCTTAAAAATCAAATGCATAAATTAGTTGATTGATTAAAATAAACACAATGTGGCTATATGTCTGAGTCAAACTAGTAGTTTAGAGGAAATTCATAAGCCAAAAGATTCTATTAAAAATATTATATGACAATAGTAAAATAATAGTTGTGTGAAACTCTATAAATAAAAAAATTTCAAAAATAAATTCTAAAGTAAAGGGAGGTAGAGTGGGTGGCCAGATGTGACAGTGAATTTTTTATGTCAACTTCGTAGGGCCACATGGCTTAGATGTTTGCTCAAACTTTATTTTGAGGGTTTCTATGAAGTTGTTTTTCTTGATGTAGTTAACATTTAACTTAGTGGACTTCAAGTAAAATAGACTACCTTCCTTGATGGTCTATAAACTGAGCCTTATCCAATCATCTGAAGGCCTTCATAGAACAAGAATTCCCTAAGCAAGAGAAATTCTGCCAGCAGTTGCTTTAGGATATGCCCTGCTGCTATAGCTTCGATCCCCAGTTCTTTCCCTGGCCTGTTCTACTGTCTGTAGAATTACCAGGCTTCTACAAAGACATGTTCCTGTTCTTGAAAAGCATCTTTGTGTGTATCTCTCTATCTTACTCAGATAGAAAGGGAGTTTTCAGATAAAAGGAGGTGGGAGTGAATGAGAGTGAGTGAACAGTGAGTCGTGAGTCCTGAGCAGAACTGTGGCTGCCCAGAAAAGCCACAACTCCCACTGCCTCGGGACACTCCTGGGAGGCCTGTGCAGTCTTGTGTGAGCCATGCTCTCTGCTGGGGTGGGCTTCTCAGTGATGCGATCGCCTTTCAATCAACCAGTGACCTGTGAGTGATACCTCACCTATGTTCCTGTAGGTAACACCTCACGCATGCACTGGTAGGTAACATCAGTTCACCAAGTTGGACTCCGATGTAACTGATACTTTGGTCTGTCTGCTTTGCCCTATCTGGGGTAAGGAGAAATTTGTGTAGATCTCCCAAGTAAAAGATTTAAACAACACATAGCGTGCATGCACGCACATATATGCATGAACACACACACACACACACACACACACACACACACACACACACACATCCAAACACACACTTTGGACTTAACTGACTTTGTTTATCGGGGACCACTGGCTCTGACTAATACTCTATAAATAATGAAGCTTAAGACACATACAAAATGGGGGGGAAGCAAAAATAGATTATATTATTTAAATTTAAGGATGTTCATTTCTAATACATACATACATATATATATACATATATATATATATATATATATATATATATATATATATATATATATATATATATGAAAGCAAATTACCCATCACATAAGACAAATTATTAGGGACACAGTTGTGAGTTGTATGTGACAAATAGAAGGGACCACTAATACATCTGCAAAATTTTAATTATTTTTTCTTTTTATAATTTTATTTAATAAATTTATTTCATTTTGAGACAGAATCTTGCTCTGTAGTAGAGGGTGGTCCTGATCTCACTATATAACTCATGCTGGCCACAAACATATAGGGATCCTCCTACATCAGCCTCCCAAATGTTGGGATTACGGGAATGGGCCACCATGCCTGGCTTACATGATCCTAGAGAGTCATGTCCAGGGCTGTGAGCCTGCCAGACAAGTGCTGTGACTGCTGTGGTATTCCTGCAGCCCAAAATTTCACTTCTTGAGTAGAGTGATCTCAGTTGATTTTATAATAAAATATATCAAAAGAAACTACAGGAGAATAATAATAGTCATAAGGGATTAATAGTATCTAACTCAAAGCAGAGAATAATTGCTTTGGAAACCATAAATTTGCTAACAGCTTTAAGTATTAAAGTTCAAAAGTAACTTTTTTATTGTATAACATTTCTCTTTGCCTCTATGGAACAACTGACCTATTATTTATTAGAACAAAAGAATGATACAATAACAGTGAAAACCCCTATTTGCATTATAGTTCTTGGGGAATAAATTCAAAAGACTACTCAGGTGGCATGAGAAAACACTTCACAGTTGGTAGGTTAGAAGTCATAAATCAGGTAAGGGAAGGTCCCGTGGGCTCTGCAAGCTGAAATACCCCTTGGCTCGTGAATTCTTGGCACTCAGGGCCATCAAGAAGTCAGATCTGCCATCTAAATTTGCAGGTGCCCGTTCTGCCAAATAAAGAGATGACAGTGATATTAATGGGCTCATCAGAAAACAGTCTAGCCATACGTGAGAAGTGAGCAAGGCAAAGACTCTGACGTCATCTCTAACAAAACTCGTATTTATGCCAACATTGGCCAAATGCTTATAGTTATAAAAATTTTCTCTGAACCACTAAGGATTTCTTGGTGAATATTTGAGTGGTGAAGAATAATAACAAGAAAAGAATGATAATATAGTTTAACGTAACTCCATTGAAAAGCAAATGTTCAGTTCTATGTACACTAGATAGCTGTCTCGACTTCAATGTGCCATGAGCACCTAAAATATATATACATATACACACACACGTATATATGTTCAAAAAGAATTTTATATCTCTCCAAATCAGTGTCTCTTCCTAGCATCCTTGTCCTGAGTATGGCAAATCTCCAAATTTCCCCAAATATATCAAAATTCACCTTTCTTCCCCCTCACTCTTCTTCTCTAATCAGGGACCAAACTCACCCGAGGAGGACATTTCTGAAACACCTCTTGCCTCTGACCACGGAGCACTAAAATAATATCTGGGTCTCTTTGCTTCTGTCCAGTCCAGCTTCCAACATAGTACTTCAACCTTTTGTTACTATAAATTTGGAAACTATCCACAACTTCTATTCTAACTCTTCTTATAGAACATCATTATATTAATATATCTCAGATGTATTGTAATAATTATAACAGTTCTTTACTTCTCAAAGAAAACTTCTGCCAAGAAAAATATCTTCGAAGGTCCATTACCCACAACAACAACAGAGCTCTTCACGGTTCCCCGCTGCATGCTTGAGTTTGGTCGTCTCACCTTCGCTTTTGCTTCAGTCAGTCCTGAGGCTCTCCACCTGTGCATGCTCCACAATTTACTATCTTCTCCCTTTGTTCCAGATACCCCCTCTACCTTACATGTCTCCAAACTGAGAGTTCATCAGAAGAACTTTGGGACTTGAACACAAATTTCTGGGTCTCTGCTTCAGAGTCTGTTTTAGTAGGCTTGGAGTAAGTCTCAAATCCGTGTATTCTAACACTGCCCGTGGGTGCCAGAGCTGCTGGTCTAGGGAAGAAGCCTTGGAAACCACCAACCGATGCTCTCTTCTGCTGAAATACAGTCGACACTATACCATTTCCTCCCGTGTCTTGGCAAACATATAAATATCTCCTTTCATTGATGTCCATACCATCTCTTCTATTTTTCTTATAAACTTAAGAGAACACTTTTCTATGTAGTCATATGGTAGAATTTAATTTTCCCTGAAGATTGCACACTCTGTGGGGGCAATATTCATTTAGAAGTTTTCAAATTCCTGATACACACAGTACAATGTTGTATTTATGAGACAGAAAACAGTTTCTGTCTGCTAAGTAAATATAATATATGTGAACAAAGCCACAATGATCCACAATGATTCTACTTCAAGTATCTACTGGAACGTCCAAGGCAAAGGCTTTTGGTCAAAGCTTGGATGTCACTTTGCCTGTTCACCTGCTTGGCCAGATATCTGGATGCTGATGTGCTTTCTTCTGGCAGGACCAATTCCAACACTTTGGGCAAGATACTTAAGCAGTTCAATTAGAGAGTTATATCATATAATAAGGGAATCTGAAAGGAGGCAATATTTACTGTCTAAATGTCACATGTTTAATGCTGTTTTCTTCTATTTCTTCAGAGACTGTGTAAATTTCAGAGCAATATAATCTTGAATATAAAACCTCAGGCTCTCCTGGGAAATGAAGAATAAGATTGTGGGCAGTGGGTCTGCTGAGGGGCGGCATAATGATACTTCTGCCATCACATACTTGGAAAAAACAGCTCAGCCATCTGCCATCCCTGCTGCTGACTTAACCATTTCTTTTTCTTTTTTTTTTCCTTTCTCTACTTTTCTTTTTCCTGTTGTTTGTTTTTTGTTTTTAAAGTCACATACAATACTGTGGCTGCATATTTGATGTTTGTTGTTTCTTCCTGCACCGTCTGGGGAAATGCATGGTTTTCTAGAAACTCGGCATAAGGATGAGGAGCTCTGTTTTACAGTTGTTATGTTGCCTGTAACCAGCTGGTGAGATATTTACACCATTAGGCTTACAGTTTCTGTCCATAAATGGTGGAAAGAGGTATCTTTTATCTCCGGCATTTTTTACATTATATTTTTTCTGTCTTGACAAGAGTAACTTCCATAAATGCCATTATCGTTTGTCCTGACAGAGTTAATGCAACCTCTAAAAGCCTATTTTTATTTGAATCATAAGTAGCATGCTCATTACAGTCATTATTAAGGAAGCATACTAGTTCACAAGCTGCCATTTCCGTTATTCCACTGACTCCGTAGATCAACAGGACTTTACTGCTCAGTGGTTTTAAGTAGGACTCACAACCGCCAATCTTCTCACCAATTACACAGCTACCCCTGTCCATGACTCTTTTATGTTAAATAGCTTTGTTTTCATTGTCAGTATCCCATTAAGAGGTCACAGGAACATTAGTGAGAAGGGATTGAGTGCCACTTTGAACTTACAGCAAAGCTCAATGGAGTATTTTAAATGTAACGCTGAAGTAATACGAAAAAGATATTTGATATGAAGAGATGAAACAGCAAGATGGAAAAATACCACGTTGTCAACATGTATTCTTACAAGATCACCATTTTTCTGTTAGTTTCAAGTGTTTTGTTTTTGTTGTTTTGTTTTTGAGACAGGGTCTAGCTTTATAGTGCAAGTTGGTCCTAAATTTACTATCTAGCCCACACTGTCTTCAAATATATGGCAATCTTCCTGTCTCAGCCAAAAGAATGCTGGGATTACAGGTGTGCATCACCATACCCAGCTCATTTTTATGTGGTGCTGGGGAATTGAACCCAGGGCCTTCTGAGATTTAGGCAAGGACTCTATCCAACTGAACCACACCCATCCCTAGTTTTAACTTATAAGTAAAATATTCATTTAGACCCATCTTCTGCATCTATTTCTTAATCTTTTACAGAATCCTAAAATAAACTTAGATTAGACTTCACACAATATTAATGCTATAAATATTTCTAAATAAAGAAGTTGATAACTTGCTCACAGTAACTCAGCATGGAGTAACAGGCCAGACCTAAAAACCTCTTCTCCCATTGTTTTTTCTTCTCCCTCACAGATGGACATCTACTTACCTACCACACATTAACGCAAAAGAGCTATGCAATCATAGTTACACATTTTGTGAGGTGCCAATTAAGTGAACTTGTAACTCTTGGATAAATGGTCAACTCAGTACCTCAGTTTTAATTAGGAAAATGTATTAGATGCAAGTTACTCCAAAATTTTATGTATTCTGAAGGTCTAACTGTCAGATATTAACACTGATTACCATTCTCTTAGTTTTAGATGCCCACGCAAGATATAGGAACATCAGATTTTACTTTCCCAACCAAGAACTAAAAAAATGGGACACAATATATAAAGCAATGTTGTATAAGACATGGACAATCATTGGACAATAAAGGAAAGTGACCTTTGAGAAATGAATCTTAAAAATGTTCAGCTTACAGTTTGAAGTAAGATTCTAGACTGCAGTGCAGAAAGAGAAAATCCAGGTAGAAGTAATCAGTCAATGAGTGTAAAGCAGAGAAGGTACATAGGAGCCTGGAAGACAAAATGGCCTCCGTACACAGGGCAACAGAGGTGGGAGGTGCATACAAATACTTCAAAGGTCTGTAGAATAAACTTTTAAAGATTCACTGGGCTGGTGATCAGTTTACAAGTGTGAAGAAACTACCTACAGCCAGAGGGGGAGAAAAACCATCTAAAATCACTACAGCAAACAGTGCCAGATTTTTTTTATGAGCTCCGAATAATTCCTGCTTGCAAGAACCAGTATAGAAAGTTTTGCAATGAAGAAGCATTAGTTAAAAAGAGAGGTCATGATGCAGTAACAAGAAGAAGTGAACCCTAACCTAAACACAGTTGTGGTCTGACCTGACCAATCTAAAAGTAAGACGAGAATATTACCTTCCAAGCAACTAAAAAGCACCTTAAAACACGTTAGTATGTGTATGGGAATAAAAACAAAAATGACATAAAAATGGTATACACGCTACTATCAGTACAGAAAGTTATTAAAATTATTGATTGTATTTCCTTTGTTCAGAAGCAAGAGACACCCAGGATACAAAACAAAACACAAACGGAACTTGTAGACATAAAACTAAAATACTAGAATTGAAAGTCTATTGATAGAATTAAAGCAGATCAAGAGTATAGACAAACCAAGGACATCCTTGGCTACATCGTGAGCTCAGGATCAGCTTGGGCTATAGAACAAGACCCTGTCTCAATTAAAAACAAATTATATACAAAGGTTTAGTGTATTTATTTATTTATTCATTTGTTCATTTATTTGAGACAGGGTCTTTCTGTGTAGCACAGGCTCATCCTGAACTCACTGTGTAGCCCAGGCTGCCCTCCCAAGTGCTAGAATTACAGACATGGGCCACCATGCCCAATTTTATGTAGTGCTTGGGAATTGAATTCACAACCTTGTGCTTGCAAGGCAAGTGCTTAAACCACTGAGCCATTCCTTCAGCATGATTTAGTGGAACTCAAAGACATAGAAATTGGAAGAAATAACGATAAAATAACTAAAAGTGCAAGCTTAATGAATTATACAAATTCAGCAAATACACGTGTAATTTGCATTCATGAAACAAAGGGAATAAAAAAATAAGTAAAAATATTTTTAAAAAGTAAAGACTTTAAATAAATATCCCCTTCGATCCAGCGACACCCCTCCTGGGAATATATCCAAGAGAGACCAAAACAACACATAACAGAGATATATGTATACCCGTGTTCAGAGCAGCACAACTAACAATAGCAAAAATATGGAAGGCACCAAAATACCCATCAACAGACCAGTGGATACACAAAATGTGGCATTTATACACAATGGAATACTATGCATCTACAAAGTCCAACAACATGGAGGCTTTTGCAGGGAAATGGAAGAAACTAGAGAACATCATGCTTAGTGAAGTGAGTCAGAAGCAGAAGGTGAAACATCGAATGGTCTCTCTGATATGAGAGACCCAGATCACAACACCTATGGAACTTAAGATGAAAGACAAAGTGAAAGAGGCGAGTAGGCTGGGGGAGGCGGGAGGGAAGGTGGGTAGAGGGAGGGACAAAAGGAGAGTGGGAAAGCCCTTGTCACCTTGACCAGATACTTATGTGCACAAAATGCTCAACTCCATTGTAAACCTTGAATTTTGCACATCTACATATCAATAAAATGTGTGAAAAAAGTAATGACCAAAATTTTAAAAATTAAAGTAAACATCTAAACATCACAATGAGCTTCAAATGAAAGCAAGGTGAATTAAGCTATTCTATTATCATAATCATAATTAAATTGCATACAAAGAATTGTTAAAAGGCAGCAAAAAAAGATTCATTGAACGAACAGATAAGGATGGGGGTACCTTTCTCGTAGGTAACAATGTAATTCTGCAAGGGAGAAAACACCACATTTAGAGTACTGAAGGGAAAAATAGATCTGTCAGCCTCGAACTCTTTTCTCAAATGGCGGGTGGACCTATGAACGACAGATGAAGCCACGAAATTTTGGACATGTGAGGCCAGAACAGATTTAAAACCAGCAGAGTTGGACTATGAGAAATGTTAAGTCTTTTGAGCAGATAGAAAATGGCACAAAGGAACAAGAAATCATGGAAATAGTAACTACATGAAAGATACACATTTTTCTTACTAATAATACTAACTTAAAAGACAATCAAGTACTTAAAGCAAAAAATAATAATGTGCTGTGGAGTTCAGGCAGGGGGAACTAGATAAAAAAAAGCAAAAAACTGTGGGTTGAGAGATAGAAACAGGGCTTCATACTGCAGATAAAGGAGTGAACATCGCAGTGAAGATACACTGTGATAAACTAAAGGTAGTCGCCGCAAATCCTACGTACACCGTGGAAGACAACAAAGTGGTACCGCTAATAAGCGAACATAGGAGATGAATAGAGTCATTAAAAATATTCAGTTAATTTAATGAATAGAGTTAAATAGCAAAAAACCCCACATGGAGCAAATAGATAAGCAGTATGGTAACACTAACACGGCAGATCTAAGCTTAGTCGTATCAATCAACGGTCCCATCATGTTGCTGATGATAATCAAAAAAAAACTGGAATGACTAAAGTGATACAAAAGTGAAGAGATTTCAGAGCGAAACATATTATATGGGTAAAGGTCGAATGTCATAATGCTAAATCAGTCAATTCTTTATAAGAGGATAGCAAGAGTTCACACATTTATGTGATTAACAATGGCTCTTCAAAAAATAAATCAAAAACCAATAGAATTATAAGAACTAAAATACTATCAACTATGGTTAGAAATTTCACTATCTATGTCTCAGGAGTCAATAGATACTCGATAAAAACAATAGGGCTTAAAAATTTGTACATCGCCTTCAACTTCATGTGGCACGTAGGAAGCGCGCCCTGCTTGGTGTGCGCACCATTCCTACCTCTGCCAAGTTACTGGTTCAAGGATGAGAGAGCGCCCTAACTTATTCAAAATGATAGAATTCTGAAAGATTTTGAGACCGGATTGAGAAAGTACAGTTTGCAGCTAAAGTGCAAAAGTCAAGCTGGCAGTACCTATGTTTTCCACACCGGTCAGAGAACGGAAAAATGGGGGAGAATCACCTACGAAAAGAGGTGAAGAAACAAGAAGAAATGAGAAACTGAAGCAATAACGTGGTATACGAGGTTTACAGGTTTTCTTTCTGTTACCTACCAGTGTGTCTATCTCTCTTCTCTCTCTAGTTTGGCCTTTGTTTTTCTTTTTCCTTTTTAAAAATTTTATTATCATTATTATTTTTGATATAGGGTCTATGTCTGTAGTCCAGGCTGATTTTGAACTCATTACGCATCCCAAGCTGGTCTTGGATTCATCCCCAGGCTGAGATTAGAAGCAAGTCCCACCACGCCCACCTAATTTTTTATGGGGTGTTGGGTGATGGGACCCAGGGCCTTATGCACATTAGGCATGTGCTCGAACTACCGAGGTATGCTTCCAATCCTAGTTTTTCAACTTTTAATGGACTTTGTGAAACTTCCCAACACCTGTTTCTATTGCAGGATGCCAGAGAAATACAGAAGGCCCACATGATGCAAATGTAAACTTCAAATATATGAACCTGGTCTTTGAGATCCTGTGTTGCCTGTCTATCCCTGGTCTTGTATGCCTGCATCTGTCTCATACAACGTCTGTAGACTAGCAGCAGAGTATTTTTACTTTCCTGATTATTCACTCTAACTGTTTCTTCTTCGTCCTTCCCAAATCCTCCTTCTGGTTAGTTCAAACCTAGCTCTTCAAATAGGAATCATGGGATCAACCTTACTCTCAGGCATCCCTATCTTTTTTCAAATACTACAGTCTTCCTGGGATCTTGATATTTGACCCATTTTCCTTTGTGTTATTTCCTTCCTCTATCTGTGCCTTTGTTCCCAAACTCAGATTGCAAATCTGATAATATTACAGAGGCTTTGTCTTGACTATTTTGCAATGCTCCATTCTCCAAGCTCAGGAAAATCCTATTAATAATACATACCATAGAAATATCTCTTCTATTTCTTATGATTATAAATCATAAGTAATCTGTGGATTTATTTAGGAAGCTGATTGTTTTATTATGAGAGTATCTTATTTATAAAAGAATATCTGAAATTTTGTTAATTCTTATATCATTTTTCTGTATCAAAACATATACAGAAAATGTTGACTTTATATTTTTCCATAAAAATGGATTATAACTAGGCACATTATATAATATTTAAAAGTTTACAGACACTGGCACACATAGCATATTTCTTGGAACATCGTATCTGCTGATAACTCTACATTTTAGTATCTGGCTTTTTGTTTTGTTTTCTTAATTAATGCTGCTTGATGTCTATTCACTCCCAGGTGGAAAAGAGATAGTTAATGAATGCTATTAATAAACGAGAAACAACATTAAATATTAATGTTTAACACTTTTTTTTGCTCTCGATAGCATAGGAGGATTTTCCCTAAGCATTCCTTTTAGGGGCTTGATTGTAAATTGATTCTAATACATTTAAAACTAAAAAACCATTGAAAAGATCTGCAGTTCTGAGCAAGGTAGTGTCAGAGAAAACTTTCATAACAAGAGAAATGAAAATAGAAAACTATCTAAGGGATGACTTCTTTTTAGTCTAACTATGAAAGTGGGTCCAGCTACCTTAGCATGGCTTGCACTACGTGTAGTCTCGGCACTCAGACACTGATTTAGAACAGGCCTGGAGTCAAACTCCACATCTGCAATGTACTGTTTACCCACATAACCTACTACCAGTTACCTAAGCTCTCCAAGTCTCAATTCTTCTCCAGTAAAATGTTTGAATAATGTTATTTTCCAGACATGGAGATAAGCTGTAGTTTATATAGCTAAAGAAGAATAGAGGGTCCATTGCATAGTGATTACTCAATGCAAATAAGTGAAAATATTTTCAAGAAAAACAAAGTTTTTTACTGTTTTGGTTTAGGGGTACATTCAGTTCAATGTTTCTTTGTATAGAACATAAAAACCTCATCAAAGAATGCATTCCTAAAATCAATTTATTTCACTATAAAATGTATTTCAAAAATCTTTACTTTTCTATTTTAAAAAAATGGTAGAATTTCTTGTCATCCAGCTTTCGGACTATATATAAATATTACATTGGTATAACAGCTAATGATATAAAGAAATAAAAACAAATTTAAGCATGGTATCAGTATTTTTACCTCCATGATGCCAAACCATCTTGGCCAACTTTTTTCCCTAAAATTATATAAATTTTAATGTAGAGAAGACAGATATTCAAAATATCTTCTTCAGCATAGCAACTTGATTTTAAAAAATTATTCTTCATTTAATTGTGAAAGTCAGAATTTCTGGCGAGACAGGTGCTTCATCTAATTTTAGAAAAAGTGGCACTGCAGTGTCTCCTTTAGTCAGGAGTTTAGGTAGCACGCACTGGAAGGTGATTCAAAAGCTAATGATAATAAAAAGAGGTGGCACCTTTAAATAAGTTGTGGCAAGCATGGCTGCAATAGATTATGCCATTACTGTACATTTCACAGAGGTAGTAGTCTGAAGGGGTTACAGAGAAGGAGGGGAGCTACCCAATAACCACTGGCCAGAGTAATTAGCCAGGGTAATGAAGAGCGAGAAGTGTGTTGGACACCGAAGCCCTGAATTGTCAGCGCTACTGTTCTCCCAGGCTTTGGGAGAGCCACGCTCTGCTGAGCCTTCAGTAACCGCTATCCATGGGCGCTCATGAGGGGAGCAATTAAGAAATGTCAGTGCTTCTCCGGAAAAAAATTAACACTAACCACATGCAGGGGTTCCCTGGAAGAAACACTTTTTTGTTGTTGCTGCGGTTCTGAAATATTAACAATGAAGTACTGGTAATCTGAGTAGCTCAAAATAGGGAGCTTTGAATAACAGAACAAACCCAGCAAAGTGACTGTTCCCTCCCCGGGCTCGCCCACCCCCTGTGCTGACAGAAATCTCTGGCTGGAGAGACACTGTCCTGAGCTGCAGCCAAGTGTCTCAGGTTTCCCAGGCCCCTAGAGTCACTCTATGTCACAGTGTGGTTCTTACACTCTATATATTTACCGCCTTACCAGATTTTAAGATTTTAAGCCTCATGAAAGAGGAAGCTCTTCTCATTGTGGCTGCTGCCTCAAAGAGTATTTGACAGTCGTGAGTGCTGAATAATTATATCTTATATTAGAATAAATCAAGAAAGTAGGAAAATTACAGTATGAAGCCACATGTATGCCCTTGGAGGCTATATTCGCAGCTTAAAGTGACTAGTTTTATTTAAAACAGTGGCACAGGCCTGGAATACCAGAACTCTGGCAGGTGGAGGCAGGTATATAGGAAGTTCAAGTCCAGCCCAGGCAACTTAGTGACTTAGTGAGATGCTGTCTCAAAATCAAAAACAGAAAATGCTCTAGGGATATAGCATAGTGCAAAGGCCCTGTGTTTCAACCCAGCACAAAATAATAATAATAGATAAATAAAAACAATAAAAGTATCAATAAAAGTAACATTCAGAAGCATTATAAAATATTGGAAAACTTTTAAAATTCTTTTTAATAGGCAAATTATGAGTCAATACTTGCCTGAGAGTTACTGTTGTAAGAAATTAGATTATGTAAATGACTCAAAATTTTACTAAAACATATACCTGTTCTCATCTTGCAAGCAAAAACCATCAATGTTTTTTTTACAAGTGTAGAATTTTAAGGACCAGAAATCGCAGGCGAAGCAGAGCCCAAAGGTGAGTGCACCAACCTTATCCTAATGAGGCCAATTAAATCAAACACTTCTCTCCCATTTCATTCCGACTTATTTACTCTGCTCTTTGAATTAAGCAGTTGTGTCTATATGGCTAATTGTAGCTTTGATTCTCCAATTTGCTCTTTAATCAGATTGCATTAGAGGTAAATATTTATCTTCACAAAGCACTAGACTTCGTGGCTGGAAAGAAACAAAAGCTAATCTTTCGGATTTTCAAGGTAGAATAAAAAATATTTTCATGCAGCAAGAAAAATAAGCTGGTCACTAAGAATGAACAAGGTATTTTGTCAATTTGAGAGAACTTTGTGTGAGACAGAATGGGAAATGATTCCTAAGATTCTTTCAACACAGCTGACTGATTAGAATTCATTAATTCCAAAGTAAGAAAAAATTGAGTAACAAAAATGATTTTTAATGGCAATTAGTCATTATGACTACCTGAACACAGTGCAATGCCTAGGCAGTGAGTTATATAATTTGCACCTGGGATGTCTACATTTGAATCCTAGCTCTGTTACTTAATAGTTACGACTTTAAGCAGGTGGTTTAATATCTTTGCGACTCAGTTTCCTCAGGTGTTGGTTTGGGAGACAAATAATGCTAACCGCACAGCATTGTTGAGAAGATTACATGAAGTGAACACACAGAAAAGCTTTGAATAATATTAAATACTGGGCATTTTAATGCCTTTATACAATATATTTGCCACCTGCCTCGTAACCCATGCTCATTTCCTATTTATTAGCCAACATCAAGTAATAAATCTAGGTACTAGTCTATCAATCATTATAAAATGTCTGCAGTTTTGTAAGTAAAAGCAGAAATCATTAAAAAATCTCATTACATGTATAATTGAGGATAACAGTGAATATAAATCTTGCTGAGTTATATTTTGACTGTATTCATACTTTCAGGATCGTCGGCTGCCACAGAGGCAAACTGGTAAACAAAACCACGTACATGCCCTGGGCTCATGGAATGCACTATGTAAAACCAATTGTAAAACACACACACAGGTAGACAGTATGAGAAAAGCTATGTAGTACATATGGATTCACTTATCTATTCACTTATTTAGCAAATATATCTTAAGGGTGATATGTCATATCCAGCACATAAAAATAGGGATGAAAATAAAAGGTCTTAAATTGAAAGCATTTACAGTGAATGGAAGACCTACACAACGGCCCTTGTGCCAAGGTAGTGCTATCCAGCTGGGCCCTGTGGAGCGGCTCAGCGATCTCAGCCCTCTAAGGGGCTGAGGTAGAAGGGCTGAGAGTCCTAGCCCAGCAAAAAATTTAGTGAGCCTCTGTTTCAAAATAATAATAACAACAGCAGTAATAATAAGGCTGGCGATGGAGATTTATCTCAGTGTGAAGGTCCTGGATTCAAACTCCAGTACCAAAAAAAGAAAAAAAGAAAAAAAAAAGCAGCTGTCTGGCTGTGCTACTGAACACAATACTTAGCAAAGTGGTAATATTAACACATGTGGGACTGTAAGAGGTGATCTAGGCCATGAATGTGCTGGGTTTGTGAATGGAATGGAGGTGCCTCTGGAGAGGTTTATTCACAATGTGTAGCTAATCTGCATGTCTCTCTGCTGTCCTCCATGCGAGATGCTGTGTTCATGCCACACCCAATGCTGGAGGCACCCTGTCCTCAGACTTCCCAGCTTCCCTGCTACCTTGAAGAAATCACAGTTGGCCTGGTCCTTGATACTATCACAGTTTTAAAATCTGTAAAAATATTTTTGAGTAAATATTTTTAAAAAAAATTATCCAACCCTAATAGATTTTAACTTTTTAAAATTTGTCTGCTCTCAGTGAAAACAAGCTTGTAGTTTCCTTATCATTTAACATAGTGTCAACGCCGGGTGCAGGCCAATGACGTTAGCACTCTGGCAGGCTATGGCAGGACAATAGCAAGTTTTGGCCTAGCCTGGGCGCATCAGCATTTAGTGGGACGATGTATCAAAATAAAAGATAAAAGTGGCCTGGGATATAGTATGATGTGAAGGCCCTGGGCTCAATCCCCTGTACCACAAGAACAAAACAAAACAAAAAAATAGTGTCAGACCCTGGAATCATAGTCAGAATTTGGTATTGAGAATACTACTTATTAATACAAAATTATTTATATTGTTGCTATAATTAAAAAGTCACATTTAGATCACAGTAGAACAGATCATTACGATTTTTCTCTTTCCTTACATATTTTAGTTTATAGAAATTTCCACTTCCAAAAATTCACATGAGTACCTCATACATTTCACTTAAATTGAAGTTGTAGTTTACCTATAACATCACTCGAGGTGCAGCAAGGCACGCATCACAAATGCAAAATAACTCCTATTGGCTACCTTGGTAACATTTAATGTAATAAGTCCCACGCGAATTTTTTCTGAGTGGATCTATGTTAACTGGGATAAGACTTCTATACAATCGGGTGTGGCCGCCTCCTGTTTGAATGCCCGCTATCCTGTGACACCATTTATTAAACTCTTTCTTCCTGCTCCTACATTTTCTTGTAGCGTTTCCTTTCGTTTCCTCTGCAGCCTTCAACACTTCCCCAACTTCTCTTTGGAGTTTCAGGTCAGAACTTGGCCACTCCATGCTCCATCTCAAAGTGAGCACTCGTGGCCCCTTACTTTTTGTCATCTCTGTGGTGATAACTCCTTAAATGCTCTGAGCTCGGGGTGGAGAAGCGGGAGAAAAATACAAGTCTAATTACCTATTTGGTATCTCTATATGAACTTCTTACATCCAAGCCAAGTTTAACATGTTCCAAACTGATCTTTTGAACTTTCCAAATCCCCAATCTAATCTTTTTTTAGTTTTACTCAATTTCAATGAATTGGAATTTTAACTATGTCTGAAAAAGTACACTCTCAGTCACAGAAACAGATTTCTCCTTTTTCTCTGTCTCTGATCCGATCTTGTTAATTTTTGATTCAGTAATGTAGTTTTAAAAGTGAAACACCTTTACTACTGCCTAGCCTTCAACTCAGTCTCAGTTGCGTTTATCTTTGTTGAGGAATACGCCACACTCTCCTACTTCTTGCCTCTCCCAGTCCTTCCGTTATACAGTCATCAGAGTGCTCATTGCCCTTCAAAGTGAATTTCACTATGTTAAACCCATGTTTAAAATTTCTCTTACTGGATTGAGTCATAGTTTTTAATTTTCAGAAACAAGCTGGTTCCTTCTTCCTTCTCCAGCCGCATCTCAAGACTACTTAACTAGGTTTCCACCACAGTGGATCCCCCTTGCAGCTGTCATCCTCAGATATGCAGCATTCCTCAGTCTCAGCTAACTACCCCTTATCTTTCGCAGCCATTCCTCAGGCAAAATGTCTTGAATTAACTCTCTTTCTCTGTGTCTGTACGCATGTGAAACTTATCATTCCTTCCCTCATAGCTTTCAGTATAAAGTTACACTTTTACCCAGTTCTTCCACCATATTCTATTTTGTACACTGCACAATAAGCTGCTTGAAATTGGACGGTTGTGTGGTTCTTTTTGAGCCCAGTACCTACCAAAGTTTTTTTTCACTTTAATAAACAAATTATTGAGTTAAAGTAACAAGATAATTAGCTTCTCTAACTCAACTGCTGTAAATCATGAGCCACTTCAAAGTCGTCTTTTGGGAGCTAAGTAGAGTTAAAGAGGTAGATCCAGGACGGAGGATTAACGTCAACTCAGAGAAGGGACTTCTCCTGTCTCAGGCCTTGTGCACTAAGAGCGTATGGGGGAAGACAGAAGCATGCTGCCTACCACAGACTTCTGATTTTCTTTCACATATCCCTACTCCTTTAGAGTTTTGCACTCTAAGTGTCAATACAACTCTATGAAACACAAATGATGAAAAGATATCTTTTCATGTCAATTAGTTGTTTATTCCCAGAGAGCTGTTACCCAGTTGGATAGGAAAGCAGATTTTTTTTTTAAACTACAGTTGGGTATTGATTTAAAAATAAGAAACTGTGATGTTTCAAGAATGTTTCATTTAATATCTGCTCTTGGAAAAGACAAGACTCTTCATTGTTAAATCTACTCTTACCAGAGACCCCACAGGGATTCAAATGCGATACTGTTTATTTCAGAATCTTCTATGGAATTTGTGAAGTTTCTTAAATCATCAGGTGACAGTATTTATAGATCAGGGTATCAGTGTTCGTATTCTGCAGAAATGACTGTAACAGTGCAGTGGCAATTTGTCACAGGGACTTTTTATTTTTCTTTCAAATCATTTAGCATAAATCAGATTATAGAAATGGATAGTATTATCTCAAAATAGTTTAATAAAATCAATTTGTTATACACATGAAGAAATGAGATCTAGAGACATAAAGTGACAGAATTCAAATAGCATCAAGACTGAAATTAACTGTTTTCTACTTTAAACTGTGCATTCTTTCAATATGTAGATGTTAAAAAGAATATTAGATTTTATTTCTATAAAATCTAATATTCCTTAAAGATGCTCAAAAATCATGAATGGTTAAAAAATTTAATAAGTTGGTAAAGTAACAATTCATTCTATTCTAAAGCTCCATTTTAACTGTGTATATATACATATATATAATATTGTTGTACATTTATTGAATATCTCTTATGCTAAAGAAATCATTATTAGGTTTGGTATTTATGTCACATTATAAATGAAAGATTAGGAAGCTCTTAGGAAAGATAATTATAATGAAAATTAAATTGAAGTCTTTACAAAGCAGACATTCAAATTGGTTTAAGCAATAATTATTAAAGAGATCAACGAAAATATTTAATGCTAATTATTTACAGAAACATATTTTTGTTTGTTTCCATTCTCCTGCATTATTTCTAACTGCTTTACTCAAGGATGTACACAATAGGAAATTGAGAACTATTTAGTAATGATGATAATATTAAAGTCTGTGATTCAGAGCTTGAGACAAGGAGAAGCAGAGATTCTTTTTATTAAGACATCATTGTTATTGTAGGTATGCGGCACTCCTCATTCTGTGTCCCATCAAGAACACGAGGATGGTAATCATACAATGTGAACGCAGAGCTAACTGAAGTAAGTCACAGCAAAGATGTGAGTCACCTCAAGAGAAGTAAAGATTGAAGCAAGCAAAGCTTGATAGTAGCTGAGCGTGGCATGTCATATTAGCTAGAAGAAAGTATCAGTCAGAGAGTTGGGCTGACTCGCCAACTTAAAGAAGAGTTTCAGTAAAAATTAAGGGTGGTGTCCATCCTAAGTATTTTCATGAAAGGAACTATTTTCTAGTAAATTCAATTATTTTGATTCTGGTACCAGTTAATCTCTTTGTGAATTTGCCTGGATTAAACGATTCTTGAGGAGACGGGTGATGGGGCCCGATAATCATCCGTGAGTTAGTCTAGTCATGCGCACAGATGGATGTGTTGTGCTGCTACGAGGCAGGGCCCATCCGAAGTGGGGCATAGGGTGCATCCCCACTTCTCTTGCGTTCTTCTCTGGCCTCCCTTCTGCCATGAATTGAGTAGCATTGGTACACTATACCGTTCTGTCATGATGCCTCTGCTTTGGAGCCATCTGACTATAAAATAAGAGTCCAAGAAATGATTTCCTCCTTTAAGTGGTATACGGCAGACTTTTTGACCCAGCAACAGAAGTGCAGAAATGCTATGAACAATCAGACTTCAGATTTATACAGATCAGGGATCACAGCTCAGCTCTTTGCTTCCCGTAAAATACTGAACAATGTACTGTATGAGTTTAAGTTTTCTTCTCTATACAACTGAATAATGGCTATAGTAATAAGGAGTCTATGAGAATTAATTGAGATAATATGAGACCACCTACCACCGAGGAACAGTAGCACTGAGAATTCTAACTGTTCTCATTAATATTTACAAAACTACTATAAGGTGGATCCCAGTAATGTAGATAAAAATCATAGCATTTACAATTTAGTACCCTGCTCAACAAGGGGCAGCAAAACCAATAAAATCAAATGAAAATTAATAATCTAATTTCTAACTCAGAATTTAGTTACTAATTCTCAAACTTCAGAACCCACCTTTTGTACCTTCATTCATGCCCTCCTGTTGACATCTTCTAACACTATAATTACCGCATGGCTAACACTCATTAGTGAGGAACTATTAGTAGTAGTAATGATATCAGTAACAAAAACAAAGTTCTTCTGACCAGATACTCCTAGTTATTTAAAATATTCAAGTAGTTTCTTTGTTCTGATTCGTATTTAGATGACATTAATGTTAGAGATAATATTATATAAATTTTGTAGGTTTACCTTCAGTTACAGGAGATATTGGTCACATATCCCAGGTATTCTAGGTTTTCTGAGATTAGGTTTTGCAAATTAATATTGGGAACTCAGATTTTATGCATCAGCATTGGTACTGACTAATGTGTTTTCCCAGAGAGGGGGCATCATCTTGTGACAATTAAATTTTGTGTAATGAAAGTCAAACCATGAGCTCATCTGAAAATATATCAACTAATCTCTCATTATGATCATTTTGAACACTTTATTTTCTTCAAATTTCTCCTCAATTATTTATAACATATTTCCATATCCTTATTCTTCTAACTTCAAGGCAAACACTTGATTTATTTTCTGTTTTAGATAGAAAGCTAATTGAGGGCAAAACTGTCCGATTTAATATATTGAAGAGGCATAATAATAAAATACATTCTGAATTTCATGCAATTCCCTTGCTAAACCTTGTGATGGTGCAATTAACATTTGGTCTGGCTAAGTTTACTGCTCATGATATCAGGAGAAAAAGCTCATTTTTAAAGTCTTTAAAGAAGTATTATTCTTTAGTATCAAATTTGAAAATGTTTAGGTTTCTGAGCAACTAAATAATAGTATCAAAAATAAATAAATATAGATTTGCCTAGAAGTTCATGATTATCATATCAATCAAAGCCATTTCATCAAAGAAAGCCAGAATTTTACAGGTGATTTGACATGTACATTTTTTATACTTTTCACCATTATTATTCATTGTTAGGATAAAATAACTTCACAGAAAAGTTAAAACTTTGTTCCTAAAACCATCATTAGCAAACAATGACCAGAACCAAAAGAATCAGTTGGATATGTTAAATAAAAGAATCTGGCCAGAAGAATTAAGCTTTTATTTCTAGTATCATTATTACTAATAGTTGGTAATATTACTATTTTTCAAAGCTTAACATTCTTGACTAGTTTAAGAAATCAGAGGTAGTTCTGACTGTAAAATTTCCTCAGTGATTTCAAAATATAGTCTGGATAATATGAATATTATCTGTGAATTTTCTAGAAATGCAAACCCTTGAAATTTCACTCTAACCCACGATGCACATGTAAACCACAATTTTGAAAACGAAGACCCCAGTTTAAGTATTTGCTTCTTTGTATTACAAAGTCTTTCAACATGGCCAATTTTATGCTGTCTTATTTACTCCTGGATATTATCTGTCACACGTATACCAGTGACCAATTTTTTCAATAACCACTGCAGATGGACATATCTGTTTACAATCAGAAGTCCCAATGACTCTCAAATTTCTCATATCTGACACTGAACTCTACAAAATGCCCAGCAAAGCTACTGCTCCTGTATTGGTAAATACCAAAGTCACCCATCTGTCACAACCTATAGGATTTATTCTTTATACATCTCACCTCTTTAACCATCACAGTCACTCAGTGTGTAAGAAGTCAAACTGAGGTAGGTGTGGTGGGGCACACCTGTAATCTTAGTACTCTGGGAGTCTGAAGCTAAATTCTCACAAGTTCCAGGCCAGCCTGGGCATCTTAGACACTGAATTGTATTACAATACAAACTTGGGAATATAAAAAGTTAACTTTCCTTAGAAGTTCACAAACATATGAATAATTCTAATTCAAATATATACATTTGCCTAGATGATTGAAACTTTTGTAGATATACATTAATATTAGAAATTTATAAAATTCATAACAATAGCTTTAGCAGGGTATTAAAATAATTTATGTGTGTACGTATGTACCTGGGATAGGCGTTTCAGCATACACATGTATGCACTTACTACTCAGGAAAGTAGTGAAACAGAGGTAAAGCTCGTGTGCCCTTGTCACCTACCTATGTCAAGCATTAGAAATACTGCAAAGTCATTAAAATATTTACTTGAGTTGTCATAAATCAAAGTTTTAAGAGCATAAAATGCCAGAACTGTGAACATACCAAATGAAAGCTCACTTTTTTAAAAATCTGAAAAGTTATGAAATGACCCACATCGCTTCCTCTTAACGTGACTCAGACACGGAAGCCAGTCTTGTCCTCGGCACAGCTGTGGGCAGCTGCTCTTCTCTCTGATCGTGTAACTGTGTTTTGAGGATTCGATATACTAAAAAGGAGGACCTTTCAGAAACATTTGCCTACCTGTCATATATTGATTCTCTGAAATATAGAAACCTTGCTGCCCAGCTCCATTTAAAAAGAGTTTAGTATGAGGTCGCAGTCCCACATCGAGGTAAACTACCCTATTTCCTCAGGACGGCTTCAAGCCAGTGTGCGATCTAACTGGCTGCCTGCAGAGGGCAGCTGTGCTCCCGCGGTCCTCTCCTGTGCCGGGGGATGCTCTGTGTACATCCTTGGGAATGGCTTTAGAAAACAAATCATGTTTTCCAGTAGGAAACATGCCTAAATTTGTGGCATTTCCTAAAACAGAAGAACAAAATATCACAAAGCACTGAGATACAGAAACTACTATGGAATTTTAAAAATACTATGTTTTCTTAAGAAACTTAATTATTATATTGACTAGGGTGTGTCCTTGCATAAATGAGACTATCCTGGCGCTTTATTTGGGAGACTTAGACTTTGAAATAATATTAGAGAAAATGGACAGAAGACAGTAACCAAGGAGAATATAACTATGTATAACGTCTCTATGGAAACTACATTTTTGACTAGGAGTATTAAGTGCTGTGAAACTTGATCTTAACGACAGAAGGAAAGATATATGATGTTATACATTAGCAATTAAACTTAACACAGCAAATTTTCTTTGGGGTTAACGTTTAAGTAATTATCACCTAGAAATACCACATCAAAACAACTGTGAAAGATACACTGGATATAATTGAAAATATAATTTTGGCAATGACTGATGGGAGAGAAAACACTCAGTGTCTTGTGAAGAATAACTAATTCTACTCTGAGGGTGTTGTAAATAATAAATTCATGTATATATTTGGAAGGAAAGGCTCTATTTCCTTTTTCTCCTATTTGAAACATTAATGTTTCTTCACAGATTCATTATTGTGACAACAGGTTGAATTTGCAATTCACCATCTGCCTAAACAGCATTAACCTTCCTGTAACCTCGGAATATCACTATTGTGCCTTGTCTGATATTCGAATCTGTCTAATATAAGCGAGGACCAAAATATGTGGTCCTCTCTAGCAAGCATACAACAGTCCATTTCAGAGACCAGCAAAAATAAAATATCATGTGAAGATGAGCATTCACAACTGAAATGAGGTTCATTAAAATGGATTAAATATTTCCAAAACTGTTAAGAGGAAAAAGAGTTTTCAAATAATCTTAACAAGATTAGATTTCAATTAAGTATTATTTGTATAACTATGTATCATGCCTTAAATAGCCAAAACTTTATACTCACAAACATCATTTATCTAACTTGCTAATGTTCTAAAAATAAAGGTTTATCTTCTTTTTAGCTATGGCCCAAAATAATCTCCATACTGCTAAATACACTGGTTACTTCTGAGTTCTCATCTACCTGCCACAGTAATAGTATAGACAGTTCAAGTACTGGCCTTGTACTTCCACCACAGAATTATATCCTCAACTTTTATTTTATTTGCTTTATATTTCAGTTTATTCATTTTTGCATTACTTTGTTTTAACACAGCTTCTGCATAAGTTACCCAGGCAACCTCTTGCTTCCCCTCCCGAGTAGCTGGGATCACGGGCACATGTCCTCACACCTAGCCATTTCCTCCTGTATAAAATGTCACTGGCCTAGTTTCACTTCCAACTTCTGTACAGCTCTTCTCCTCTACAGCTCATTCTCAGTCTCTTCTGCCAGCTCTTGCTTATGCCTCCAATATCCCAAACTGGAGTTTCTAATTTGGAGAATTTAGAAGTCACTTTCTCTGTGACTTTACACTCTTTCCAGACTTTAAATACTGTGTTCAAACCTATGATTCCTGTAGTTTCTATCTGGGCTGCTCCTATCAGTTTTAGCCTCCAATTGTGTCCCAGTCTAGATCCCTGGTGGCCTTTCCTGGGTTAAGTTGGGTGCCCATCCTTCCTGCCTGTTAGCGTCATATCACTCTTCAAGTTCTCCCAGCCAGAACCACTTGAGTCACACTGGGAAACTCCCTTTCACTAATATTGCCTACCACGTTGTCACATTTACCTTCAAAAATCATCCAAATTACGACTGCTTTTCAAAGCCCCTATAATTAGCATTCTCACTCAGGCTGTCATGTCATCTTTTACCTTGATAATTTGACTATTAGTGTCACTGTTTGAGTTCTGCCTGCCTTTTCTGGAGTCTAGTCTCAACATAGAAACCACAGAAGAAAACAGGGATGTATATTTACTTTAAGGACAGAAAACGAGCGGGACAAACTGTAAGTGATTGAAGATGATATAGACATAAAAAGGATGAAGAGAGTGATGAGGGAGTGAGTGATAATGCTCTTGTGAAAGAAATTCTTTCAATAGAAGCCTGTATATTTGTGAAAATAAGGAAAATAGGCCATGGTACACACCTTAAATGCATGTTTGAATCTAAATAATGTAAAGTCATTGAATTTTTCATATGAAGACTATTTTTTGTGTGTCCAGAAAAGGGAGGCCCAGCAAGGCATCCAAGGCAATGTATTCAGGTTGTCTGGAATCGAGACAAACATATGAGGTAGAACTAGGTGTACAGCACAGTTCTGTCATACTTCCTCTGAGCATTGGGCTACACTATGCATCATAAACAAGGCATGTGCATTTTGACAAAGACTGTGTCAGCAATACCCCATACCTGGCACCACAGGAAATCTTTCTCATTCCCTAAGTGAAAGATGTGTTTCGTTTGTTACTTTTCACAATATTCCAAGTCTATAGTGCCCCCCCCCCCACACACACACACGGTATGGTTTGCTGACTTCTGGAAACTGAGAACTTTTGCTAGAGTTATTTGTGCTCTGACTAATGGTAAAAACATGTCCTCTCATGGAAAAAATATCTAACCTATCTAGGTATTCAGTTACCCCAGTGGAGACGGATTTGGAAAGACTACACAGGAAGAATAATTCACTTATTTCTCTGTCATCAGACTAATTGTTAATTTGTGCTTGGTGCATTGTAGTTATAGATTAAATATTCATGTATAATTACAATATTACTAAGTATTATTATTATCGCTGCACTCTGATCCTCATTATTGGGAAGTATCACCACTGTCAATACACTGTGTGCACATTTCACCTTTCCCAAAATCAAGGCTGTGTGAAATATCCATTATGTTACCTAAGTGCTTTCCTAATGGGCCATTTTATCAAAATCATAAATAATAAAAGGTGACTCCACAGTGGAAATTCCAAATGCTTCATCAAACAACTAGGCTCATATTTTCCAAATTGATCAAACAGGAAACTGAAACAGTGGTCACTCCTGTAGTGGTCCTTTTCCCAAGGCCATAGTAACATTGCTGCTGACAAATCGGCCTAAGGAATAGGCCACTCTTGAAAGAAGCCTGGGACTGGAGTGAGGAAACCTGGGAGACCTGCAAAGATACCACATACATTAAATGTAATACCAAAGCACATCAACAGCGGCAGAATACGGACCGAGAACGCAGCCCCTGAGAGAGTGTAGCTGCTGGTCCGCACTCGGGCACACAGAGGAGAACCCGCAGGCACTGTGGCTCTGTAGGCTCTGTGAAGACAGCTTTCCACCTGGCACACTTCTTTGAGTTATAGCACACCAGCATAGGACTAGCCTTGAGTAAGTCTGTGTTTTCTTATTTTCAGTATTGAACAAAGAAAAAGCAGATAGTATTCTCTTTGCCTCATAATGTCTACCATTTATTAAGCTTCTGTCGTAGGCTAAGATAACCTCCCGTTTTATGGACCCAGAATTGCTCAGGGGTCAGAGAACTCCTCCATAATAGTCACATGTAACTAAGCAGAAGAGCTGTAATGAGCTGCCTATCCCATAGCTGGAACGTTTCTTAGGTCTGGGGTCACCACAATGTGTAACTTAGAGAAGGTAACATCTTCATAAACATAAGAGTTTCCCCAATATTTTTGCTTTTCCTTACTAAGTGAACATATCAAAGATAAGTTCTGGGTCTGAGACTACATTAAGCCATTCTCATGGCAGTGCAATCAGAAATTTGGTTTGGAAAAATATTCTTTTTGTTCATTTAATATTCAATCACTAGACAGAAGGCATACTATAGAAGTATGTGATTTTTAAAAAAACTTAGACACAGCAATGATTCTACATACAGATAACATAAGAACAGTAAAAGCATGCCTAGTGAGACTCCTGCAAGGGCATGGCTATAACCTGTGCCTTCTCTATTAGAATAATGGCTTCTTCACTATCTGAAACAACAAAGCATTTCTAAGTGGAAAGTGTGTTTGATGAAAGTAAAGGTCTTCCAAAATATTTAGGATTTATTTTCTATATCTACTTATGGTACACTCTGCGCCAACCTTTTAAGTTCCGTAATGACACAATCATAATTTTATTCATAGTTTCTTTCTTATTTATAGCCACCTAAAACGGTATAATTTAAGCCCCATTACTTACTGAAATATTTGACATAATATTTCTACTGGTATATGAATACCAGCAGATATTTTTAAAGTTCTCTCTGCTTTATTTCTAGAATAGCAATTTAGCAGAACCATAGATAAAATTCTGAAGCCTTTTTACTTTGAAAAAAAAACCTAAAAGTGGATCATCTGATTGAAAAGCATTTATTTATCACAGTAAGGTAACATATATAAAATTTCACTTATTCATAGGTTTAATTCCATAAAATATGGCTTTGTCCTATAAAAATAACCTAAAGCAGATTTTCATGCCATCAAATAATCAAATTGCTCTTCACTATTATTAGTTTATTACTGAATTATTAAGCAAGTGATTTGCTTAGGCAACTTTTAAGAATAGAAACTAAATAGACAGTCACAGTTGCTAGCAATTAGAAATTATAAGAACCTTTAGTTCTCTCAATATGGTGTAAGTACATTACAGCTAACATTCCAAATTAGCTTTGTGTGCTACTACTTTTTCCTCAATTTCTTTGAAAGCTCAATTTCAAGGATGGGGTTTGTACCTGTTTCCTACTGTGCATGCTGGTTTGCCAGGTCATTCTAATTATTTCATTTTTTTAAAAGAGTAAATGCTTTGGTATAATAGGACTGGCATTAATGAAATTAAAGGGCATGACTGAAGCACCACAATGTCTAACATTTTGAAAATAAACACTTTTCTTTTGTTCACAAGTTTATTTTCTCTCATTACTTTGGTAAGACCTGACATGTATATTTCATTGGAAGGCCATTATCTGTTCATAATGGTTAATCTCATTAAGAACATTACCTAGTTAATTTATAAGATACTGCTTATAAAAAAATAAACAATAGGCACCCACTAAAAGGTAGAAGGAAAGAAAACACTTATATACCTCACTTGAAAACAATTTATCAAACACATTTTCCTCTTACAGAAAAATAAATTTAAAAATTAAAAATGAAAAACATTGAATTTTTTTGTTTAAAAACTATAAGATATTGTGGTTTTATAATTCCTTTTTCTGAAGATATGCATATGAGTATGGATATGTGCTTGGTGTATATGTGTACTATATAGTATTATATTTATCAAATAGTACCAAGCAAGCATTATAATTCATAAAATCGTAGTTCTTCAAAAACTCATCTCTTAGTTTTGTTTTAATCCTGCTATTACAAGTCTTTTAAACTGTATTTTCATTTTTTTAATCATTAAACAAATTTTACAAATATGACCTTCCATTTTCTGTTGCTGATTCAGAGTTATGTTTACGCACACCAATTACTGTACTCTGCTGTGATAAAGCAATGCCTTCCAGGATGAGTATAGTGCAGGACCACAATGATTATCCCAGATTGTTTATTAATTGTTCGGTTCTACTTACTGCGCTTCCATGTTCTTCCTTTATTTCAAATGCGCAATGAACCAAACTACTGGTAGAACTGAGAAGAGCGAGAAAACTTATTGACAAATCTGATCTAGCTCTCTGCTTTAAGTCAAATACATGGATTACAAATACTATCCATACACAAGACATGTAATTCCAAGAATCATGAGAGTTTTCCTATGCTCATATGACACTTCTATGCCTTCTGACAAACATCGTTATGCAGACATCATTCAATGGTGTAAAGGAAACTTCGGGTGACATTTCGTACACTCAGATTAGAGTATTCTTAGCTCTTACATTGAGCTGAAAATAGTTTCTGCACCAATATTACTTCTTATTCCATAACAACTCATCAACCTTTTCAATGTATAAGCCCATCATTTAGATGTAAGTCCAATTAATTAACAAAACCGTACAATAAAGCAAATAATTCTTTTAAGAATTCATTTTTTGGCATCAAGCAAGATATTCATAAACACTACAAAGTTCAGAAATCTGAAATAAAATGAAAGTTGAAAGCCTGCAGGGGGCCCGCGGCTGAGCATGGGATTGGCGAGCACCAGGCAGGGCCAATCCAGAGGATCCTGGTAGCCCTCCCAGATATCTTCTCCACCACCCCTACGGTGCAACAAAAACTACATGATCATCTCTATTGATGCAGAAAAAGCCTTTGACAAAATCCAGCACCCCTTCATGATAAATGCACTGAGAAAAATAGGTATAAAAGGGCCCTACCTAAAACTCACAGAAGCTATATATTCTAAGCCTACTGCAAATATCATAGTAAATGGAGAAAACTTGAAATCATTTCCTCTCAAATAAGGAACAAGACAGGGCTGTCCAACTTCACCACTCTTATTCAACATAGTCCTTGAAACACTTGCCATAGCAATCAGACAAGAAAATGAAATAAAGGGAATCTGCATTGGAAAGGAAGAGGTCAAACTTTCCTCATTTGCAGATGATATAATTATCTACATGGAAGAGCCCAAAAACTCCACTACGAAACTTCTGGAAATAATAATAATAAAAAAATAGCCAAGTCACAGGCTACAAAATTAACACTAACAAATTAGTAGCTTTTTCTACACTAACATTGAACTTACAGATCAAGAACTCAGAAAAACAATTTCATTCTCAATAGCTCAACAAAAATCTAAATAACTAGGAGTATACCTAACCAAGGAAGTGAAGGACTTATATAAAGAAAACTACATTACATTGAAGAAAGAAGTTATAGGAGTCATTAGAAAATGGAAAAGCATCCCCTGTTCTTGCATAGGCAAAATAAATATAGTCAAAATGACTATGCTACCTAAACTGAAATACAGATTCAAGGCAATTCTTATCAAAATACCTACAAGTTTCTTCAAAGAACTTGAAACAACAATTCTTAAATTCATATGGAACCAAAAGAGATGAAGAATAGCCAAAGCAATCCTGAGCAACAAGACCAAGACAGGAGGCATTACAGTTCCAGACATCAGGCTGTACAATAAAGTCATAGTTTTAAAAACAATTTGGTACTGGCACAAAAATAGACAGACCAGTGGAACAGAATTGAATAGGCAGAGACAAACCCAAATACCCTCTATCACTTAATCTTTGACAAAGGGGCCAAATGCATACAATGGAAAAAGGACAGCATGTTCAACAAATGGTGCTTGGAAAACTGGACATCCACACGCAGAAGAAAGAATCTAGTCACACACCTATCACCATGCACCAAAATCAAATCACAGTGGATCAAAGACCTAGACATTAAAAGTGAAACATTGAACCTCCTAGAAGATAAATTAGGCAAACATTTAAAAGACATCGGGGTAAGCAAAGACTTCCTTGAGAAGACACCAAGAGCAAAATAAATTATTCCCATTATTAACAAAAGGGATCTTGTCAAATTGAAAAGCTTTTGCATAGCAAAGGAAACTATCAACAATGTAAAAAGAGAACCAACAGACTGGGAAAAATATTCAACACCAACATCTCAGATAGGAAGCTCATAACTAGAATATACAGGCAGCTGAAGAAAAGGAAGCCTACCAAAATTAAGGATCCTATTGAAAAGTGGGCAAAGGAAATGAAGAGGCAGTTCACTCACGAAGTACAAAGGGCCAATAAGATACAAGAAAAGGTATTCAACATCTCTAGTCATACGAGAGATGCAAATCAAAACAATGCTAAGATACCATCTCACTCCAGAGAGAATGGCCTATATCAACAAGTCAAAGAGTAATCAGTTCTGGTGAGGCTGTGGGGAGAAAGGACCCTCCTGCACTGCTGGTGGGAATCTAAATTCATACAACCACTTAGGAAAGCAGTATGGAGATCTCTCAAAAGATTAGAAATAAATATCCTCTTCAATCCAGCGACACCCTTCCTGGGAATATATCTGAAAGAGGCCAAAACAACACATAACATAGATATATGTATACCCATGTTCATAGAAGCACACCTAACAATAGCTAAAATACGGAAGTCACCAAAATACCCATCAACAGACCAATGGATACACAAACTGGGGTATTTATACCCAATGGAATACTATGCATCTACAAAGCCCAATAGCGTGGAGGCTTTTGCAGGCAAGTGGAAGAAACTTGAGAACATCATGCTTAGTGAAGTGAGTCAGAAGCAGAGGTGAAACATCGAATGGTCTCTCTGAAATGAGAGACCTCTTTTGGAACTTCAAACAAAAAACAAAGTGAAATAGGGGGGTAGGGTGGGAGGGAGGGAGGAGTGGGTTTGGGAGAGGGACAAAAGAAGAGTGGGAAAGTTCTTGTCACCTTGACAAGATATGTTGGTGCACAAAATTCCAAACTTCATTGTAAACCTTAAATTTTGCACTTATACATATCAAAAAATGGGGAAAAAAAGAAAGCCTGCACACATGTTGCTCCAGTGTATTTTCTGATCTTCTAATACTTAAATTCCACATTAGATGGTTATGATAATGATGGCATGGAATAAGAGTTGGTGGTCCGAACTAGAATAATTTTCATAGCTCACTATGTGTCTATAACCCATGAAAAGCTTTGAAAATTCCTTCTCTGGAACTTCTTTGATTTTTCAGCCATGTTTCTGAGATTCTTACAGAATAGAAAGGGCACTGTTGTGATTTGTTCTTGATTTCTACAGACTTACTGCAATGTTACATTGTAATGAATTCTCACTCTGTATTTACTTTTCTTTTAAATTACTCAAAATGCCTAGAATTCATGGAGCTCTTTCACATATATTGTAATCTTATAATTGGAAATGTTTTCATTTATTCAGTATCTCTGACAAGCTTTGTAACTTTTGTCATTTCACAGTTTTCTACTTTTTTAGTTCATTGTTGTGTTATTTCTTCAGTAACCATCCAGTTTCTCAGTAGAATTTCATTTTCCTTGAGAAAAGCCCAAGATCATGAATGCTAATTTTTCTTTTACTTTTTAAGAGAAAATGTCAGTCTAGCTTATTTTTTTCCATCTGTCTTGACATAACAGTACTTATTGTTATATTCATGTATATCTTGAAGAAATAATCCAGTTTTTCTTAAAATTTTCCATTAACACAGTGCAAAATACCTAAAATTCATATTTAAAACATCAAACCTTGATGTAAAAATACCAATGGCCAAAAAGGCAACAAAATAAAATAACAAACCCAGTGATAAGAGCGCTTGTTGGACTTGTTATTTCTAATTTTATAAACTCCAAATTAACTATCAAATGAACATATTATTAGATTAAAACATGCTATAAGTTGCCATGTCTAAATAGAATACATTATTATCATAATACCGTGATATAGCATTGTGATCTGAAAATCATATAGTTTGGGAAAATATATTATCTTAATTATAAATGATAGAATCCAACATCAATGTTGAAGTTTTTTATCATTTTAATTGTATTTTCTGTTTCATGGCATGATCATGTGTATGTTCTTGAATAAATTAAGATAGAAAAATTATGCAAAGCAACATTGGCACTCTAGGAAGTTGCACAAAAATGAAAATAGGCCATAAGCATTACTGAAAGAGAATGATGCAATGGAAAATTTCTGTGATGCCATATCCCAAGAAAGCAGAGCTTGACCCATATCAACCCTAATGAGAAATGACAAACTTTGAAAAGCCATCTATAAACTTTCTTTAAAGCAGTGTGCTTTTCAGATAAGCAAAATTGTTTTACATTATTACCAACTTCTACAAATGCCAGTTCAATTTCGGAATCCATTGTTTAATTGTGATCCTATCAAAGAAGAATCTTTTCTAGAGAGTAAAAATACTTTTAAAGAAGAAATGATTATGTTAATAAAGCCAATGTATCTTGTTTCCATGGTAACTTTGGAACTAAAACATTCAGAAAAGTCCTTTTTACCCAACACCATTGTTTTGAAAGGAATTGGTTAGTTGATTACCAGCGCATGGAAACATAATCCTTTAGACTAATGTCATTTGAAGGGCAGAATATAGGGTTTCCATGGACATGATATGCACTTATACCAATTCTTCAAGATAAAAGTAATTATTAGGTACTATAAATATATGCTAATAATAAAATCAATAAATATAATTGAAAAAGATACAGCTACAGAGCAGTAGGGTCTTCTTCACAAACTTCAAAAAAGAAATCTAGGAAATACAAAATGCTAGGGCATATTCAAGACTGTTGTACAGACATGAAGGAATTTCTTGAAGCACTAATATAATTTAAAAATTACTACATAGGTCATTATCTTTAGGACAAATATCATGAATTTGAAATAAGAAACTTGAAAACATCATTAGGAAAAAGTGGAAATAAACCATGTAAAACTTAAATCACCTCTCCCAGTTCTCACGTTTACATATTAAAAACATCTTAAATTTTATTCCTTCCTTCTTGTCCATCTCTTATATTTGGAATAATATCTAAAGTTCAAGTCCTTTCAGGAAAGCACTGATTTCAAAGCCAAAAGAATCTCTTCAATCTTTCCAAGAACAGGAAGAAAAGGAAAACTTCAAAAAATATGTTTCCACAGAAGGGCATTTATAAGTACATTAGAAACCATTATTGCCTCTGATGAGTGAACAAAATAAGTAAAATTTTTAAATTTAATGAAATTTTGTTATTGACAGTTCTCAATACCTAACTATAGAGCTGCTACTGAGCATACACCAATTTTCCTTCTAATCAATAAAAACTTGTCATTTTCCTGAAAATAGGCCAAACATGTCTGCTCATTTTCAAAGAGTTCTGTGCCTTTAAATTTTAACACAAAGTTAATTTCAAAGTATAATTTCTAAAGGGGCACTTTATTCTTGGCATGAACATTCCCAGCAGGTTATCTATTGCCATGTCTGGGGATTTGCATAATAACACAACTAAACACCTGACCCATCGCTGTATGAAGAAATTAACAACAAAGATCTTTCTCTCTTCTAGGTGCTCATTGCCATAGTTACCTCACAAGTTTTGAAAATATGCTTAAATGAAGGAAGTTGGGTGGAAATTAATCATTGACTGGAAAATAAGTTTTCATGATGAGGTCAGTCTTTTGTTTCTGGGTCAGACTGAAACATTAGGTGGTGTTGAGGAAACTGATTGCCTCTGCTTGGAGATCACAAAACCCTGCCCCATTTGAATGTGAAGGGATGGCAGCTTTATGCAATGATTTTACTAAGGCCCTGGAACGGTGAGCTCCGCAGTGAGTTTTTAGTAAGAGTGCAGTGGGAGCAATGAATCTGTGGTTGGTCATATGGGGATAAAAAATTGGTGGGGAATTTAGTATTTCTTTACAAGAGCAAAGGATTTGAGAAGAATTATATGGAAAGAAGAGGGTTCAAGTCATGAAAATTTTCCCTGTGAAGAAAGAAAATCAGAACAAGAAACAGCAAAATTGAGAGCTATCAATAACATGGAAACTTCCAAGAAGGATAGTCAATAGGACTAGCTTCTTGTGTTTTATGAAAGAACACATGATGAAGGCTTCAGTTTCGTTGAGTATGCAAAGAGATAGACATTATCATGCATACCTGGTATGCAAAATGACGGGTTAGGTCAATTTCATTATATGTTATCAAGAAACTTGAAATACTAAAAATCTTTTAACCTCCAGGAGAGGTGGTGAACACCTTGAAGGTCACTGCTCAGGAGTCTGTGGGGCAGGATTGCATGAGTTCGAAGCAGTCCTGGGCTGCACAGTGAGACCCATCTCAAAGTACATCAAATCAACTAAAATAAAATAATATATAAAATATTTAACCCAATAATGCCAATGTGAAGAATCTTCCCATAGACAATAACTATGTATTTGTGCAAAGAAATATGCATAGAAATTCATACTTCATTTAGACTCACCAAAACATTTATGAAATTGATTAGTTTTAACTATTTTCTTTAGGGTTTTATAACTAGGGAAATGAGGACAAATAAAAATTATTAAATGTAATTTTTCCTGAGAATTCAGTAAAAAAGAAGAAAAGCATATTATATAATTATGCAATGTATTTTGTGATATAACTGAAAGTCTTAGAGCATTTTTGTTTTAAATCTACACAAATTCTAGATCTTACAAAAGTGTTTTATAAATTTCTTCTCAGATGCTTGGAAATTCCCTGAATATCAATTACGTAGAATTTCTGGTTTGCAAGATTAAAGTATATAGTTACAAGACAGTTGCTAGATGTACTATGTCAAAGGTTAACTACATCTTCTTCATGTAAGTACTTGTAAATTATGATCCTAGAATTTTTATTTAGGGATCTTTCCATTTTTCTCAATGAAATCCCTAATTATGCAGCTGAGGCTGGTCACCATGATTCAGGTCCAATTAAGTTTCCCTATAGGAAACTCTCCTGTGCAAAGTCTAACAACAATAAGCTCCGGGATAGGGAGAAGGTTAAAGAGATACTTTTTATCAAAAAATGTACAACTCCCAGGACACTCAGCCTTGCTGCTAGAGCAACAGGGCCTTGGCACTCACTCATCTTGGGCTATGCCTTGTTAGCCCTTGGCAGAATAAACAATAGAGAGCAGGCTCAGACCTCTTAAGACCAGTAAGGAAGCTGATACTTAGCATTTGTTTGAAGGTTTTCTCCACACACAAAACCTATCTCTGTTGTTTGGAATCCAAAACTTTGAAAGGATGATTCATTATGATGGAAAAAAATCAAAATGTGCTCAACTGACTGGTCGCATCAATTCTGCCGGATTCATTTGACATATGATTGGCATTCTACGCCTTTTCAAATTTTCCAAATTTTCTAAAATAAGCACATGGCAGAAAATAAAGTTCTAAGGATACTGGGTTGGGGTGGTGGAAAGAAAGACTTCAAGAGTTTTCTAGTACCAAGATAAATCAATGTCTTATGAAAATCCCCACTACGTAGAAGCTTCATATTGACTCATGCATTAATTCACTCTTTAAGCAGATGTTCATTGCATACTATCTATGTTTCAGGTCCTGTGTAAGAGCCAAAGGAAAAAAAATAATTATTTTTCACTTCTAGTAAGAAAAGGTACATAATAAAGTAGTATAATACAGTGCTTACAGAAACTAATAAAAATATGTACAGTATGGGAGGAAAACCATTTCTTTTCCCATTTTTCAATTGGATCTTTGATTTAGAGGGGCTTACTTTTCTTCAGTTTCCTGCATAACCTAGTTACGAGTGTCCTATCCGAGGTATTGGCAATGAATATTTTTTCCCATTCTGTCAGTTCTCTTTTCACACTGTTCACAATTTCCTTTACCGGGAATAAACGTTTTAATTTGATATAATCCCATCTGTAAATTTTGAGGCTATTTCTTTTGCTTTTGGTATATTGTTAAGAAAGTCTCTGCCCATCAACAGACCAATGAGTACATGAATTGTGGTATTTACACACAATGGTATACTACTCATCTTTAAAGACAGATAGGTTGGAGGCTTCTGTAAGTGAATAGATGCAATTTGAGACCATCATGCTCAGTGAAGTGAGTCAGAAAGAGGTTAAATATTGAATGGTTCCTCTAATATGAGAAACCAGGATCACAATTATTTCATAGAAATAACTGAAGGGAATAAAGGAAATGGGAGGGAGGGGAAGGGGATGAGAGGGCCAAGAAGGGAGAGGAGAAGGATTTGTAATTTTACCATAGTATGTATATGCACAAAATACTCAAGGTCAATGTAAACATTAGGTATTGCATTTATATATATATATACCAATAAAATGGGAAAAATTTTAAAGAGGGAAAAACAGATTTGCTACTAGATGGGTGGAAAGAAGATTACTTACAGCAGGTGAGACTTAACTAACTTGTTTTAAGTCAGAAAGCTGCTCCACCATTAGAGCAAAAGTCTGGCAGAATTTCAGGCCAAAAGAAGAATGGTAACAGAGACAAAAACATTCTGACTAGAAGTTTGGTTGAGGGTTTCATAAGGCCTGAAAATGGGAGGATTCAACAGAAACTAAACAAAAAGACAATCCTGAATGGTCATGGCCCCTGCACCAAGGAGGCTGAACTTTATATCAGGTAAGCAGGTTATTTAAGTTTGCAAAATGTTGGGAAGCCAATAAGGTCAGTATTGTATGAGTTCTAGGATGAAGTTAAAGGTTTAGAAGTGCTAAGGAAAAAAGCTGTAGGAGCTTGAAATTGCTCAAATACGGGATGAAGAGAAAGTATATGGCTAATATGAAATTTCTGACTTATGTGTCTTGTTAGATGGGGTGATACTGTTGAATAAAAATATGAGTTAGATTAGATCAGAAGAGATATTAGAATACAATTAAGAGAGGTCAATAAACTCAGTTTTGACACATTGCATTTAAATGCCTGACCTTTATCTGATATTTTAAGTTTGGCTTGGTGATGAGTAGGTTGCAATCTCACTCTGTAAAGACACCTATTTCCCTATAATTTTGGAAGGGTAATAGTAAGCACAATCCAATAAGGCTGAACAAAGAGTAGTCAGGAAGGATGCTGATCACCCCTCTAGTTATGGTCCTCACTATTTCCACTGTGTCATCTACTTTTCCTTTTGATGAATGGATCATGAAGCACCAAGAGACAGCCAGCTGGAAGATAGTGTAGGACAGTGTGGGAACACCTGAGTCTTTTGAGGCAATAGCTCTTTACTAACTGGTATGAAGAATCTTTTAATATTTTCACTACTACACAGCCATATCCATGGGAAACAAACTAATTTTAAGCCTTGCTCTTGGGATCTCTTTTGTGGTTTTGTTATGACTTCATTTCACTTTTAATTACTTAGCAAAATTTACTAAGAGAAAACCAACTTTATAGAAATAATGCTTTCCCAAGCTATATAAAGCCAGAGCATACAGAATGATTATGCCACCACAAGGGAACCGTTCCAGTGGTAGAAGCTGGAACTAGCAGAAGTGAAGCAAATGAAATAGGGGTTTCCTGAAGTGAAAGGGACATGGCCAACTCAGGTTACTGAAGGCTCCAACTTAGGCTCTGATGCTAAGGTATGGGCTCATAGGAAATTGATTTGTTCGTTAACATAGCCAACTGTTCCATCATGGGACCGATTACTGGCTGGTGGGAAGCACCCTTTTGCTTACTGAGTTTCTAATAGGAAGCATTTTGGAGAGATGCTCTTGTGCTGGAAAAAGCTATTCATTTACGAACCAGAAAGAAGCAAATGAATCAGAGTATCTCCATATAACTGACCCAAACTCTTGACATTTTCCATAAGTTACAGAAGTGAGTGCATTAGAGTGAATCCATATCACGCTATGAACCAGTACCATTTGTTCTAGTACCAAATCTAAAGGTTTTCATCATAAAACTAAAGCTGACTCTCCTCATCTGTCACACAGGTGAAGTTGCTAATGATGTGCATTAAGCCATAGTGATCCACTCTTTCCAAGTCGGGTGCCCAGTAACATGACACATGCTCACAATCTACATGCCCCGAATGCACCACAGGCCTGGTCAGTAATCCACCCTTCTCGACCGGGCCCCGCCTCTCAATAGCCCAGGGTTCTGTAGGCATTTCAGAACACCCAAGTACATAAAGCTTTGAGAGGACTTTCCAGGACCAACCATCATGGTTCCCATTTTCTCATCATAAAAGATTTTTCCTTGGGATTGTTTCTTAACCCTAATAAACTACAGTGTCACAAAGCAGAGATTGTTTTCATGGATGACAGTTCATGGGTAGCCAGGGTTTTGTTGGTTTTATTGCTTCTGTTGTTGTTTTGCTTTTTTCCCCTGGGTCCCTCGCCTTTGTAAACCTCTGGAATATCTTATATAAATGAAGGGAAGTCTCTTTCCAAAATTTACATGATTTGCTGGCTAGCAAACCACTAAATGTGTATAAATAACAAGAAAGCAAATTATTTACCTTAAACAAATTACATAAGAATCTAAGACATGTATTTTAGATCTATCAGCAAACTATACTTTTGAAAATCAGAAAATTTTTATTCCCAACAAGATAAATAAAGGTAAAAAGTAGAGGCTCGATTTTAGTTTTGATGTTTCCTCTGCTGATAACCGCAAAGAAATATGAGATGACAGCTTCTTTTTCTATTTGTACAGCCTCACAAATCCTACCTTCTCCAAGTTGCTTGCCATGAGACGGTCACCTCATCAACATTGCATTTTTTGTCAACTTTGCCTGGACTTGTACACGTCTTATTATTTGTCTTTACTTTATACTCCACAAAAGTATCTACTTTCACTTCTTGTAATTCCTGGTATTCATGTCTCCTTGAATTTCTCCTTTCCCATAATATTGAATATAGGCTCAGGGCATGAAATTCGGGATGAAATCATATAATCTTAGCTGCCTAATTTTCCACATCTGTAAAGCGGGGATTAAAAACTCTATATCTCAAGACTGACATAAAGACTAAGTAAAATAGTCCATAATCATTGACTCAGAAGGGACTCAACAAATGTTAGCTACTTATTAATTTTTTGATAAAAGAAAAGATTATTTTATTGAATCTGTATGTCTGTGAAAATACTGCTAGATAAAATAATTTTAAAGGGGTTATTATGACCCTGTGCAAAGGGATGTGACTAGCCCAATATTTCTTTCTTTCTTTCCCATTTTATTGAAATGTATAAGTGCAAAATTTAAGGTTTACAATGAAATTTAGCATTTTGTGCACCTATGTATCTTGTCAAAATGAAAAAGACTTTCCCACTCTCCTTTTGTCCCTCTCCCTACCCACCCTTCCCTCCCTCCCTGCCCTACCCCTGTTTCACTTTGTTTTTCGTTTTAAGTTCCATGAGAGTTGTGATCTGGGTCTCTCATATCAGAGAGACCATTCAATGTCTCATCTTCTGCTTCTGACTCACTTCATTATCCATTTGCCTGTAAAAGCCTCCACGCTGTTGGACTTTACAGATGCATAGTATTCCATTGTGTATAAATACCCCAGTTTGTGTATCCATTGGTCTGTTGATGGATATTTTGGTGACTTCCATATTTTAGCTATTGTTAGGTGTGCTTCTATGAACATGGGTATACATATATCTATGTTATCTGTTGTTTTGACCTCTTTTGGATATATTCCCAGGAGGGGTGTCACTAGATTGAAAGGGCTATTTATTTCTAGTCTTTTGAGAGATCTCCATTCTGCTTTCCTAAGTGGTTGTATGAATTTACATTCTCACCAGCAGTGCAGGAGGGTTCCTTTCTCCCCAAAGCCTCACCAGCACTGATTACTCTTTGACTTGTTGCTATAGGCCATTCTCTCTGGAGTGAGATAGTATCTTAGTGTTGTTTTCATTTGCATTTCTCTTATGGTTAGAGATGTTGAGCATCTTTTCATGTATCTATTGGCCACTTGTAGTTCTTCCTGAGTGAACTGCCTCTTCATTTCATTTTCCCACTTTTCAATAGGATCCTTTATTTTGTTGGCTTACTTTTCTTCAGCTCCCCGTATAGTCTAGTTATGAGTTTCCTACCTGAGTTGTTGGTGGTGAATTATTTTTTCCCAGTCTGTTGGTTCTCTTTCTACATTGTTGATAGTTTCCTTTGCTGTGTGGAAGCTTTTTAATTTGACAAGATCCCATTTGTTAATAATGGGGATAATTTCTTTTGCTCTTTGTGTCTTGTCAAGGACCTTGTAGAAGACAAATTTTCCATGAACAGGGTAGGAGTTAGGTTTTGTGGTGGTCCAAGTGCATTACATTTATTGTGCACTTTATTTTTATTATTATTACATTGTGAGGTATAAATAATTACATAACTCACCATAATATGAAATCAATGGAAGCCCTAATGGGAGGTGGAGCTCAGGCAGGGTTATGAGTGATGAGAACTCTCCCCACTCACATCAGGCTCTACACCAGGTTCCTAACAGGCTATGGGCCAATATTGATATTTGGCCCAAAGCTTGGGGAGCCCTTTGAATCCAGAACAACTGCAGTGCAGAGAAACACACCTGTTGTATGAGTGTGAAGTTGGAAAAAATTTTAATAAAGTGACTATATGTCTTTACTGCATAAATGTATTATTTTCATTTAATTTTTCATTTGGACATACTAACTTCATTATTACTTCATACATTAAGTTGTTTAAATATTGTGAACTTATTTAATACATATAATTTAATTAAATATATTTTATTTTTTTCTGTTTTACTCTTTTTTTCCCATTTTATTGATATGTATACGTGCAAAATTCAAGGTTTACAATGGAGTTGAGCATTTTGTGCACATACGTATCCTGCCAAGGACACAAGGGCTTTCCCACTCTTTCTGTCCCTCCGCTCACCCTCACCTCCCTCCCTTCTCCCCCACTCTACCCCCCTATTTCACTTTGTTTTTTGCTTTAAGTTCTGGGACTCTCACATCAGAGAGACCATCCGATGTTTCACATTCTGCTTCTGACTCACTTCACTAAGCATGATGTTCTCAAGTTTCTCCCATTTGCCTGCAAAAGCCTCCACGCTATTGGGTTTTATAGATGCATAGTATTCCATTGTGTATAAATACCCCAGTTTGTGTATCCATTGGTCTGTTGATGGGTATTTTGGTGACTTCCATATTTTAGCTATTGTTAGTTGTGCTGCTATGAACATGGGTATACATATATCTCTGCTGTGTGTTGGTTTGGCCTCCTTTGGATATATTCCCAGGAGGGGTGTCGCTGGATGGAAGGGGATATTTATTTCCAGTCTTTTGAGAGCTCCCCATACTGCTTTCCAGAGTGGTTGTACGAATTTACATTCCCACCAGCAGAGCAGGAGAGTTCCTTTTTTCCCACAGCCTGGCCAGCACTGATTACTATTTGACTTGTTGATATAAGCCATTCTCTCTGGAGTGAGATGGTATCTTACTTAGCATTGTTTTGATTTGCATCTCTTATGGCTAGAGATGTTGAGTATCTTTTCATGTATCTATTGGCCACCTGTACTTCTTTGTGTGTGAACTGCCTCCTCATTTGCCCAGTTTTCAATAGGATCCTTTATTTTGGTAGGCTTACTTTTCCTCAGCTACCTTTATATTCTAGTTATGAGCTTCTTATCTAACATGTTGGTGGTGAATATTTTTTCCCAGTCCGTTGGTTCTCTTTTTACAATGTTGATAGTTTCTTTTGCTGTGCAGAAGCTTTTTAATTTGACAAGATCCTATTTGTTAATAATGGGGATCATTTCTACATTACATAGAAGAAGTTATAGGAGACACTAGAAAATGGAAAAGCATCCCCTGCTTTTGCATAGGCAAAAAAAAAAAATACAGTCCAAATGACTATACTACCTAAACTGATATATAGATTTAATGCAATTCCTATCAAAATATCTACAAGTTTCTTCAAAGAACTTGAAACAACAATTCTTAAATTCATATGGAACCAAAAGAGACCAAGAAGAGCCAAAGCAACCCTGAGCAACAAGACCAAGGCAGGAGGCATTACAGTTCCAGACATCAGGCTGTACTATAAAGCAATAATGGTAAAAACAGTTTGGTAATGGCACAAAAATAGACAGACACACCAGTGGAACAGAATTGAAGATGCAGAGACAAACCCGAACACCCTCAATTACTTAATCTTTCACAAAGGGCCAAAGGCACACAATGGAAAAAGGACAGCCTGTTCAACAAATGGTGCTGGGAAAACTGGACATCCACATGCAGAAGAATGAATCTAGCAACACTTCTGTCACCATGCATCAAAATCAAATCAAAGTGGATCAAAGACCTAAACATTAAAAATGAAACACTAAACATTCTAAAAGAAAAATTAGGCAAATTTCTAAAAGACATAGGCATAGGCAAAACTTTCTTGGCAAGACACCAAGAACAAAAGAAATTAATTAAGTATATTTTTTAAAAGCAGGTTCCTATTGTTTCCTTACAATCTGTCTAAAGGTATTTTGATATCTCTTTACTACAAGGAGACTATCTTACAATACAAAACTTAAGTGGTAGGCCAGAGTCAAACACAACGTTTGTGATAAAGAGAAATGAGAATGACCAATTAATCAATAATGTAGAAAAAGGACCTGGAAGGTATGCTCATTTTGCTAGAAAACACAAAGCACAATAATGTAAGAATTCTTCAGGGACAACATGGGAGATTGTCTTATTTATATTTCACTCCTAGAGCAGTCTATCCAACGTCTACAACTTAAGGAAGAAGTATTTTAGCCCACAATTCCAGAAGATCTCAGTCCATTCACGGGCAACTAACTGGTAGTGGTGAAAGCCCACGGCAGAGGCCTAACGGGGGAGAAGCAGTTTATGGCATAGTGGACAATTAGCCACGTGAGAGAGGAAGGACAAAGCTAGGGTGCACCCTCCCAGGTCATGTCCCAGTGCTCCTCCCCTTCCACGTGGCACCCAGTCACCACACGCTCCGACCAAGCCCCAACTCCTAACAGCGTGCGAATGCCGTATTTAATCCATAATGTTCAAATACAGGAGGCTTTGGGGGGATATTTCGGATCCAAAACACAAGAGAGATTTAAAATTTGACTGAAATGCAAATATAATGAGAGAAAGCATTTCTAAAAGAACAAACTAAGGAACAAAGGATTCATTTTCCTGTCTCAGCAGAAGATTAGAATAAGCAGAGGAAGCATGTGGTGTACCCCAAACTGACCACCCAATCTTCCGCTTTCCATAAAATGTAAATGGAAACAGTATTTTGGATTAAGGAAGAGTCAATTCGTGTTTCTGACTCGGAATTCCCTCCTTATATATCATAATCACTAAAATCAAGTAAATTTTTAAGAAGTTCAATAAATAGGGAGAATCCTGCAAAGAAATAAAACAGTCGATATGGGAACCTTCCCAAGTGAAGTAGATCTCAATCAATAAACCTTCAGAAACTGGGCAGGCATTGATCAGGAAAAGATGGACAAAGAAGGGATCTTATCTAATTAAAACTGACCTCTACTTTTCCTAATTAACCTCATCTGCTTCTATCCACACTTCTACCCATATGTGCAATTCAGAGGATCAAATACTTGAACTAGTTGATTGGCTACATCCAGTTAATTCAGATAGCTGCCTGTGGATTTCTTTACTCTATGTGAAGGCGACATATCACTTGGGAGGCACCACCACCTCCTCCCACACGGCCTTGCCTGTCATGCGGGGTGAAGCCTCCTCCTTTTGGAACAGATGACTATCCAAAGCCACACTGCTGTTATCACGATACATATCCAGAAAAGTTTCTGAGTAATAGTTTAAACTGAGACACTGACCTTGAAAATTTGTTTGTATTTCCAATTTAAGAAGAACAGGATGGTATGATAGAGAGAAAAAGATTACCAAACCTGAAAGATGGAAATTCACCCAATAAACCAGCAAAAAATAAAACATGGCTGCACAAGGAGACTGGATAGGCAACCGAAATTGCATATCAATATATTTGTCTTTGTTTTAGTGATTGTGCCATGCAAAGATAAAGGAAAAATCTATAGATATATTTATATTTATGAGTTATTTTCTAAATCCTTGTTTGGCTAGACTATAAAATAAAATATTCTTACTCATGAAAATTATCTCACCCCTTTAGCACTAGAAAATATTTGCCTGCCTTATGACTATCTGTCTCTGGTCGGCTCCTGATAAAGGAAGGATAGATCATTTTTCTAAGATCTTGAGATCATGCCTTATGACAATACATGTCAGCCACTTATCTTTCACTGGGCAGGGGCCTAGTATTCTATGGGTCAACTCACACACACTCTGCTACGTTACTGAGTACATTTCCCATTGGATCATATGTATAAAAGGTAAAGATGGAAGCTTAGCGTTGTAAATTTTATTTTGAAAAACTATGCAATGATACATTAGCTGGCAATGTCTGTCCCGAGAATTCGAAAGAAATAATTTGGATTTTGTTGCATACTATATGTTTGTTTTTCCAGAATTTATCAGAAAGTAACTTTTAACAGGAGGGAAATACTTTCACTGAAATTTCCTTTAAATTAAAAAAATACACTTTAAAAATATTCATCCTTTTCATTTTGGCAGGTTGATGTTCTAGAAGGAAAAGGAAAGGAAGAACACAGAATCAAGTGTAGAATAACAGAACACAGGTCAGCAAATGCAGGCTGTGGACTAAAGCTCTGGTCTTTCCTGTACAGCCTATAAACCAAAAATGCAGTTTGCATTTTCAATGGAAAAAAAAAAAAAAAACAGGTATCCATTAACATGATTTCTGGTGGTAGGATGTATTCATGGTCCAAGTGTAGAAAAGTGAGAAATTTTCCTTACATGAAAGAAAGGCAACCAGACAACAAACAATGCTGAGCATTATAATTCATAGTCTTAACTGAAAAATTGAAAAGAAATTGCATGTATATAGTAATTGTGAGAATCTAGAGAAAAAAAGAAACCAGGGTGTATTTTCTCACCTATGTAATATTACAGTAATACTGATATCCATAATCAACTTAAAAATGTTAGAAGTTTAAAAATGAAGCTAAGAAAATAAGAGACAGGCTGCATTGATTCCATGACTTGCATTTTTTAATTACTCAAAATTATTTTTAGTATTCAATCTTGCATTTTGAGAAATTATCAGTGTAAACAGTATATAGAGTAAAATGTTCTCTTCTATCTTTATCTTTAGCAAATACATGATAGTCGAGAAAGCTTTGGGTTATCTTCTATATGTACTTATAGTGGCAAATATTTAATAGTTATATTATTTAACAAATTATTACACAACACACATATTTAGCATATAAATTATACATATAACACATATGTATTATAGATGTTTAACACAGATTTAAAATGGTTCCTCTTTACACAAATGAGATATTTTATAAATATTCACGTATTTTTAAATTTTATGGTATATGATTCCAAGCTTTCACAGTAGCTTTCAAATCTGTCTACATTGTTTAGCATCATTCTTAATAACTTTTTTATACTTATTAGGTCTTCAAAGAATTGGATAAATATAATCCTTATGTCATCTCAGAGTTGTATTTTATTTATTTATTTACTTATTTACTTATTTACTTATTTATTTTTGAGACAGGGTGATATTCCGTAGTCCAGGCAAAGCTAGGTTTTAGAGAGGAAAAAGTGGCACATATTTAGATATCTGTTTGAATGTAAATGAGAATATTGACAGGAAGAGATCCAGAATTATATAAATATGCCACATTCTTTTCATTGGAAATATTATATATGAATTAGACAAGAAACCACTCCCAGATATATTAAAAGCTAAAGCACTAAATAAATGAAATCTATTTGATTTTTCTCATGGACTTTCCAATGTTGAGGTACTTAAGAAACTTGGGGCTAATTATTTACAACACATGGGCATTTTGTGTTTTATTTCAAATTCATTCATATATAAAAAGTAACAGAAAAGTGAACCAGCGGGGTAGGGCATGGAGGGAGGGAAGGGTGGGTAGGCAGAGAGACAGAAGGAGAGCGGGAAAGTCCTTGTCACCTTGACAAGATACGTATGTGCACAAAATGCTCAACTTCATTGTAAACCTTACATTTTGCGCTTACACATATCAATAAAATGGGGGGAGAAGTAACAGTAGATTAAACACCGTGGGCTGACATCTTTGGTGAAATGTAATTTCAAAGTTCAACTTGATAAAAACGTAGCACACCTGATCAAATACTTTAATGTTCCTGATTTATCAAGAGTGGAACATTCTAGTCAAACTCTATGGTTCCATGCAACTGGAGCAGAGCCCAACAATGCACCCCAACTATCATTTCAAACTAACTAGTATTTGTCATTGCTGAAAATGCAAATGCAGGATTTCTCGCTCCAGTTTATCCTTATCTTCCCCTAGCAAACAATCCGTTCAGGTTTAGATCTCTCTCAGAGTAGGAAGCCCTTCCTATCAGGGACTACTATATACGTAATTCCTGCCCTTCATTGTTTTGAACAATACTACTGGTGGGATGGTGCAGGCTGCACCCCAAATCTTTCCTCATAGCATTGAGATAGGACACGCCTTGTGCTTATGACCTGATTTGTAGCAAAGGAATAATAGGTCAGTAAGTATTCCCCATGCTCACAATGACAAGGTCGTTTTAGGAGAAAGTAGATTCTCCCTTTGCCCTCCTGTGTGAAAGGAATTACTCCTCTTAAACTGGGAACAATGTTCTTGGAAGAATGTCCTTTACATATTAACTTTGCTAAATGCCCACACAAAATTACATAAGCCGTACATCGTCTTAAAGGGCATCGTTACATTTTGGCCTCTGATGATAATCATCATGATTTTAAAACGGCCAGCGGCAAACTATATCTTTGACATTTATTAAACTATCCTTAGTGGTCTCTTTACCACAGTCATAAGAGATGCTACTTTGTCATGGTAGTAATATTAATCGCTACCATTATCTTGCCTCTCATGTTAAATTTTGGGTCAAATGATTGGTATACGTCTACATGAGCAGTCAGGGATGAGAAGGACAAAGGAGTAGGAGGAAAATACACGACCAGACAGAGCCCTGCTGCATACTGAGAGGTAATTTACACAAATAGGCTAGGCGAAAACAGATGGGAAGAGGGAGAGTGGGAGAGGGTTGACTAATGGCACCTGACTGCCAAATGACCCTGTGGGTTTGAACGCTGGCAGGACACCTACAACTGTGCCAGCAGCCACTTGGAACTGCCTGGTTCTCACTCACATTTCATTAAACAGGCTAACCTTGGTCTTTGTATTGTTACCATCACCAGGGAAACATACCACATCTCATCCCACCCAGAAAATATACATTCTACCTGGGCTGTCTTCTCCTCAAGGCTCTGTGTTACTGAATAGCTCAGTTTATTCTTACAATAGCTTTACTTTCCAGCAGGGAAAATTTGATGTATTTGTTCTTGTTAAGCTCCTCTTTGTAAACCTATAGTACGTGGCCCCTTGTGTGGCTTAATAAGGGCTGTTATGGAAGAGTAGAAATTATTCATTCTGAAAATGTGACTATAGCATTAAACACTTTGCTCATGGAAAAAATAGGTTTTGTCCTGACAGGTGAGGCATTCCTAAAGCTATATATAGGAGATTCCTACCTATTTCCTATTCTTTTTCACTTGTAAATTCTAATCCTCTTTCAGTTACCAAATTAGTGTTCATGGATATAAATTAAAATACTCTGGGGCTTGAAGTCAAAATCTTTAGTAGCAGTACAGATTATATTACCAAATAGCTAAGTAAACTAAAAAATAAATGAACAAACCTATGCTTCAGTTTTCTCATCTATAAATGAAATAATGTATTCTCTGTAGCAGTGCTGTGATGAGCCTAAGAGGGTAAAGTATGTATGTGTATGCATTTGTGTGTATAGAAAGTATAAAACACTGATTATTAAAATCATATAATTCTGTCCAGGTTTACTTCCAGTGAATGAGCAGAAGTTCCTACCCAGGTAAAATGAACACACTTTTTGAAGACTTTCTATATAAGCTAAAAAGCCTTAGGATGTGGATAGTTTGGGTAGCAAGCTGACAAGGGTAGATGTGGTAGTTTAGGTGGAGTGTCAACTTGATAGGCTTGGGAGCTGCCCCCAGAAAGTGTGTAGCATAATTCGGGGTGTCTGGATAGGTCATGGAGGCATAACCCTTTACCCCTCTTCCCTGGCACTCTTCCCTTCCCTTTCTCTACTGAAAACTGAGCAGCTGTGCGTCTCTGTGCTCTTCCGCCATGAGGTTTCTACATCAGAACCAGCCACGGACTTAAGTCTCCTGTAAGTTGTGATTATTTGGTATTGTGTTTCAGTAACAGAAAATACAATACAGTTATCACATTATTTCTAAACAGCATTTGTTGATCTCCAGAGGCCTCAACATAGACTTGAGGAAGAATTTTTAGTTGTTTTATTTTCTTTTCTCTTTAAAGAAACACAAAAGCACCAAGACTGTATTCTATGTCTAGTCGTTGGCAAAGAGACAGATTTTCAGACACACACAGTCCACAAGGCAAATCCCTGGTAATGTCTCGCTCTTTGGGCCATGAAGTCCGGGGACATTTGAGAGAATGACTGGGTAGTGTAGAAAGGTGGGGAGAACCAAGAGCAGCTGAAATGAGAGCCCAGAAGAAAGGAGAATGGACTTGTGGTCAGTGAGGATGAATGGCAAACTATTGAGATCATGAAAGAAGCAAGGTGGAGCGAATTGAAAAAGAAAGATGCTCTGACAGAATGAGGATGAGAATGAAATAACAGGGATATAAGTCCTTTCATCTTAACTTTGGCTTCGCCCACTGTGAGTCCGTAGGATTCACGTGGGTTTCTTGAAGGGCTATGATGTTAAAGAGTGATATCTGTATCACAGTAAAATATAACAAAAACTCACAAACCTATCCTCTGCCATTCTCCAAATCAACAATACAGAAGAGGAAGAATTCTTAAGACAACTTTAATGTCAGGAGTATGCTTTTTATTTTATTCCTGGTAGCAGCAATAATAATTTCTTCAATTTCTAAGGGATGAAATTAATAAACTATAGAGACAAGGTAGGAGCAAAATATTTTAAATTTTCTTCAATTACTGTGGAAAACGGTATGAAGTTTACACAGATAAACTGATTCTCTCAATAATCGATACCCACCACTGTATACCAAGAGCTAGAAAGTGGTCAACATTGTCTCAGTTTTTCCCAAGATAAAGATATTTTGTATTTTTTTCCATTTATTATAGTGGGTTAGGATGATGTTTGTAAACAGAACAAAACTAAAATACACAATTTCTGTAAGGCCATCCAGCGGGATTTGTAAAATTCTTGAATTTGTTGAAATTTCTCACATATTGAGAAAGTTTATTTTAAAGAATATTTATGATGAAAATATCAGTAAGAGACATAACACAATAACATAGATAACTTGGAAAGCATTTTAAAGAGGCATAAAATGTTAAATTGTCCACTTTTATACAGCAGATGATCCATTTTTAATTTTTTCCAAAGGAATTCTATATATTCACAGGTGTTTTTATGTTCCTGTGATTTCAATTCAGGAAAAAAAGCGTTTCCTTAAAGTATACTCCCACAATATTAACATATTCACATTTCTAAAATATAACTTCCAAATCAAAGTTAAAAATTTTCAGTTAATTTTAAATTTTATACCTGTACTATACAAAATATAGGCTGAACTCCATTAAAAGTCTACAAAAAATGGGTGTTCCTTTTACATTTTATCAATGTATAAAATTATTTACAGTAGAAAGACAACTTCTATTTAAATTTTCTTCACTCAATTTCAAAAATCTTTAATCCCTGATTTCCATAAACATACAGGAACTCCAGACAGGGTTTGAGGAATACATCACAGACCCCTGCTGTCTTAGGATGTAATTCCAGTCTCAACTCATTGTAAGGTCTAGGTGACACTGGATAGACATTTGCTGATCTGATGTCACAACGCCATACTAACCATTCCCTTTCTGTGACCTTGCCTCTGGGACAAGGATCCTCCCAAAGAAAAAAAGCCAGAGGGATTTATCATTATCGTTATTGTTTTGTTTTTAATTGTGTCTTTTCCCTTTTCCAAAGAGTGAAATGATTCTTCTACTTAAAATGTTCACTTTCAAATTTCTTTTCATGGCTGTGAAATTGGACTTGACATGGCCACATCTCATTTAGCATGTCACACTTATGATAACGCTTTGTCCAATTTTTCTCAGTCTTCACGTGTCCTTGATTTTATATGCTCTATTCTTGTGATCATCCTTGATACTTCGCTATGGAATAGTCCTATTAGATCTCAATGCAATTAAGTCTTACAATATTACTCATGCCAAATTTGCTGCCTTATATAAATAATTCAAATTTATTCTGCTTATTATCCATTTCCTATTACAAAGAAAGTTGCATTCATAAATACAGTCCCTGATTCACCCACTCATATGTATTTAATATGCACATGACATCATCACACATGTACATATAATCATTGTATGCTTAATATGAACAACTCCTCTGGAGCAAACACTTCTGGCTGTGAAAACACAAAAATGAGGAATATATAGTGTGTCATATATAAGAATCACAGTGTGATGGGATAAAGCAACTTCTACAAATAATTACAAGGTAATAAACTATACTGAATAGATGCCTTAAATTCTCTGAGAGCATCTTGGAAAGGGCAAAACTCTGATGGGGACAGGGAAAGTGGCTGATAATATTAAGAAGATGATTAGATGATGTTATTAAAGCTGAGTTTTGTTTTTCTGCCTAAGATTACTAGACAAAAAGAAAAACTCTCCCCAAACTCTTAAGCAATGGTCCCAACTTCCCAAGTTCTTTCAAACTTATACATAGTGATACAGATTGGCTTCCAGACAGAGGAGTCAATGTTCTTTCTGTTTTTTTTTTTTTCTTTGATTATGTCCAAGGAACTGTTTTAATCTGCCTTCATGGAAGGCTAAGGGCAATAATGACATTTCTTTATTTTCTTAAAACCTCTTCAGTCAAATACAGAGATTTCCAGTTAACTATACCTTTTTCAAATCTCAAGCGATGTATTCCATTTCTTCAGCAGGACACCAGAGCTTTGATAATCCGTGACATATAAATAAATACATTAAATTTCGCTCTCAAACTCCTTTCATTTTGCTTATCACATTCAAATCTTTCCTTCTTTTCAAAGTAAAATAGTAAAAATCAACTTTCTATTCTCTATTAACTATCTCATAATATCCTACTGAAGACTGTAAAATCCATATGATACAGACACAGCTCTGGAATTCTAAAAGCATTTGTTTCACCATGAGCTGCACAAGGTTACTTTGGTCAGGTTGCCTGGTCTTGTCTCATACTCAGAAAGCCAATCCGCCTCTGAATTTTCTTGTCAGGTCATATAGCTACATCCTTTTCTCTTGGCAGTGGCTAAATGAGTACCAGAGTGCAATCTTTGGGACCGCGTCTTTGTATTAAGTTGTCTGAATCCGTTTATTTCCCCACGGCACACAAGATGTTATTTGTGAGGCCTTTATCCAGCAGAATAAATGCAGATGCTCACAGCTCTTGCAATGGCCTCAGATTCACATTTTCTTCCTTTTCTTTTCCATGCTGATTTGTTCTAATTGGCAAATACATCGTGTTCATCAGTATTCTAAGGTGAAGCTCATCAATTTCTCACTATGGATAAACCATCATTAAACTCTTGCTACGCCTCAGGCACTGGATGAAACTAAGTTCTTTCTACATGCTAACTTACACATGTAAGCTCTTTAAACATGTGACTTATGTTAAGTCACGACTTTATCAGGTAAATACGTACATTGTTACCATTTTATATATGAAGAGCCTGAACTTTAGAAAGATAAACTGGAATAGAATCAAATATACAATACCTGGTGGAGGCAGAATCATTTTTTTAAGGTGTCATTGATCCTGTTGCTCAGATTCTTCTACCTCTCTGGCTTCCTTTTAGGACTGTAACTTTAATTCCACATAGTAACTCGGCATTTTTTTCTAATAAACGGGGGCATACAAAAGCATTGCTCTGGTTCCTTGCCTTGCCTGTGGAAGGGAGAAGTGCTTACTTTTATAGCACATATAATTGGTGAGTGCCTTGGGCAAAAAGACAAACATAGCACATGGCCTGCAGGTTGCTGGAATAGTTTCCTCAGCACCAAACTGCTTGGGCATCAGAATGAAGCAGTCCTCTGTGGTTTCCCTCTACATTTTTTTCTCTAACGCGGTTCAGGAAAACTGTCTCTTTACTGGGGCTCTTCCTTGCGATGCTACGGAGGGGAAAATGAAGAAGGAGGTTGTTCTTGGCTTCTGACTTCAGACTGAATCCTGCGGAACTGGGGTTCATGTGAGTTATTATGGATCTGTCATAGTTCATGCTAATTTGGCTGACTACACATCCCACAAGCAGAATGCTACATGAGCCAAGGCCAGAGAACAGTCATGTGAGTCAGCCCTGAAGTTGGAGAGAGAGACACTCCGAGGACGCGAGAAACAAAGATACTCAGAGAAAAATACAAGAAAGAGAAAGGTGTTATTACATGAAAGACAGAATTTAACAGCAAGACAAGAAAATTGTGAGAAATTGTGTATACCTACAAGGGTCAAAGAAATTTTGCCAAAAACATTTTTTTTTGTGTGGGAGGTAGAGAGGTCTGGCAAACTCAAGTGAGAGGTGAACTATCACGTTAATTTTAGTTATATTAATCCAAAAAACATGGAACTCAACATTATCAATCATTTGTCCACAAATGATTGCAGGAGTCCTGTTTCCTTCCAAGCTTAATACCATTGACATGAATTGTTGAGATCATTATTAATATGCAAATGTTTAGTAGCTCCCTAAGGAAAGGTCGTGCCTCCCTCTATTTATGTGTTTCCAGTTTAGATTCCTGGCCAAAGTATGAGCCAGTAAAGCATTGCAAGTGCCCGTATCTCAACACTTTCCTGACATCTATGTGTATCCTCAGGCTTATGACTATGAACTGTAATTGGCTTCCATAATTTCAATTTATAAACAGTCTGAATGTGTCCATTTGGCCAGCCAGTGATACATACATGTGTTCCAGTGTAAGAAATCCTAGTGAGTCCATATCCCCTCTTCATCTTGCACAGCCATGTTCATGCAAAATGTGTGTGTGTGTGTGTGTGTATGTGCACATCTTATCTGTTTATGTGGAGATACACACATAATATATATGCATGTATACAACATACAGAATATAGATCACATGTGCATATATACATATATAGAATCTATATGTAGATATACATATATAGAATCTATATGTATATATTATCATAAATATCCCTGTATAGAAATAAATGTATATTCACACACACACACACACACACACACACACACACACACACACACACATATATATATATATATATATATATATATATATATATATATATATATTCATTCTTTGGGAGAATGTCATTGACTATATTTGTACATTAATGAAAATGGGAGTCCAGTCAAAATTTATCACAAAAATTTACATTGGATATCAGTCACTTTACGAAAATAGGAATATTATGTGACATCTTTGACTAAGAGTGGCCAAGTAGTTAAACTTCTCCCACTCAGTTTTTTCTTTTGTGTGTGTATGTGTGCCATTTACCACTCTACTACAAAATTTATTTGATATGTGTAAAAATATATTTTCAGTGCTTTAGAATTAATTATTAATAACTATAACTCCCACAAGAATAAGTTTTGAGTCTGAAAAATTATAATTCTTTAAGGGTATAAAGTATAAATTTATCTACTTTCCCTGACCTAAAGTAGAGCTTGTTAGATTCATTTAATCCAAGCAGGGAAAAAAAAAAAATCCTGGTCAGTATTTTCAGAACTGTTAAACCATTCCTATTTAGAATGATGAGAAAGCAAGTTTGCAGAGGAAGACGATCCGGACTTTCTCTGTTTATGTTATATGTGATTTGAGAACAGAAACATTTAAAACTTCCAATACAACAATTTCTTTTGACAAGAAATTCAATTATTACATTGCACTGGGGATTCATAGGTTGATAAAATTTCAGATTCTTGCTGCCCAGTCTAGAATTTTGTCAATTTTGAAATTGTTTATCCATTCACCCTACACTCACCAGCAGGAAAAAGAAAACCAAAACAACAATAACAACAACGAACAAGACTCTGCCTTTCATGGCAGCAACAGCATCAGGTTTCAGAACACTGTTCTGAGGGCTGCGTTTTCCCTCTTTATTTTACTTCTCCCCTGCCTACAATTCAATTTCTTTTAGGTCCATATGGTGCCAATTTCTCTAAAGCTTATTGCAGTAATATTAAAAACCTCAATCTAAATATCAAATTAACTTCCAAATCACAGGAAATAAATCCATGTGGGGTCATGAAAAATTTTCCTGTCAAGCTTAAAGACTCTACTTGAGTCTTTGTTTCTCATGAGAAGTGAGTTGTTCACAATGGTGGATGTTGTTAGGAAATTGGAATGTGTGGTTGCCCTCCACAGCACAAGCTTTCTGTGGTATTTATAAAACAGTCATAGTTTGAAAACTCTCTAAATATTTGAAGAAGGATGATAAAACTGCTTTTGGTTGAAATTCTGTGTTCTATGTCAGAGTTCAGAATATTTCACAGTAAAGTAATAAACCTGGAACATGTAGGCTTAGAATGGAAATGTTGATGGACTGTAGCAGGTGCTTCTATAATATCTTAAATCTGCGTTTTAAAGACATTTTCAATGTTTTTTTTTTCAAGCTAGTATTTTTGGGAATATAAGTCAAATAAAATTTCCTGTGGCCTCTACTGCAATGACTGATGGAATGTAGGAGGCTATGACCACATGTCTGTGGCTTCCTGTCAACAGGACTGGGGCACCTGTAACAGCAGTCCAAGCACGGGGAAACTTTCCTATTAGGTGCCACTTAGTTAAAGTCTCATTTAGATATCATGAGTGATCAGAGCTGGCATCTGAATTCTACTGGTATGTTCTCCAATGCAGGTACTATTGAAGAATCACTTTGCTCAGTCAAAAAAAAAAAAAAAATTCTCATTGGAGTGAAGTAACAAAGGGAGCCGCGACTAACATAGTGATTCTCTAAGTGTCCAAGCCTCTTATTTTATTTATTTATTTAGAGATGGATGCCTTGCTATTGCTAAGGCTGGTCTTGAATTTCTAGTCTCAAGTGATCCTTCTATTTCAGCCCCTGAATCAGCTGAGACTACTGGCATCCAGCTCATTACATGATATATATAGCGTGTGTTTTCCCACATTCTCCACAAAGCTTTGGTGCAAGATACCTGTCCTAGGTCAGTTTTTACACTTCGAGTATTGCTGACTATGCTAAGAAATTAAAAAAAAAATAGTTCCTTCAGTTATTTGATTAAGGTGAAAATTCAGTTTGTTGAAAAATCCTCACCGTATTCCTAGTGCAATGGAAAGCTACCTCTCTAAGGGAAGCACTGAACAAATGCTTGGCTGAGAAGACTGGCTGGGGCAGAACCACAGTCCCATGTCTATTGTCTGTATGGTGTTAGACATGTTATATGATCTCTTAAAGTCAGTTTGTTTGTTTGTTTGTTTATTTATTTATTTAGAGACAGAGTCTCACTCTGTAGCACAGGCTGGTCTTGAACTATTCACTCTGTAGCCCAGGCTGACTTCAAACACATGGCAATTCCTCCTGCATCCTGGGATTACAGGCATGCATCATCATACTTGGTGGTGCTGGAGAACTGAACCCAGGGTCTTGCCCATGCTAGGCAAGTGCTCTAACACTAAACTATGTTTATAGCCCCAAAGTCAAAATTGGTGCAAAATGAAAAGATTGTTATCAATAATTACAAAAGTGATAATAACAATAGGTAACATTACTGAGTGCTAGTATATGCCAGTCACCATTTTAGGAAGTTTACATATATTAATTCACATATTATAATACTTCAACTTTGAAATATTGTTGTAAAAATTAGAAAGGTATTCCATGTAATGTCTGTATCATGGCATCGATCATAATTTCAGTGCAAATGGTAGCGATCTTCGCAAGATCCTTCTGGTCTTATTAACAACACTTAGGTTAAGGAGACCTGAGTGTCACTACTTTCCATTATTGTTCCTGAAACAGACTTTGTGGATTTATATGAACCTGAACAAAGACTGGATAGTGGGCTTCAGAGAAGCCCCCCCCCCCCCCCAATAAGTATTGGCCAAGGTTGGCTGTGCATCAGGAGCTGGAGGAATGCACACGTTTTCTTAACCTTACCAGGAAAGGGACTGTGGTGTACACCTTTTATTACATAGCCTCTATGGTCTACTGTCCCATGTTCTTGCAGGTTATAGGAGAAACAGTCATTTCAGGGCCAGATTCTGACTTGACAGGCCAAACATTTAACAGAATGATCATGGAAAATTTTTACAACACGATATTCTTAAACCCAATGTTTTTGAGATATAAAAAGGTAAATTTGTAAAGTACATATCCTAAGTATGTGAGTTATCACAAACTTAGCATACTATTTAACTGGCTTCCAAATTGAGGAAGTACTGAACTTGCTGAACAAACTCCATATATGTTAGCTAGAGGTTAATGGACATAGTTATTGGTACATAGAAATCATTCTTTTATTCATCATTCAGTGTACTCTTGGTGAAAACTTTGCGAATTATATTTCATTTCAGTGAAGTAGTTTTGGTAAATCTCAACACATACCAAAACTGTTACAAAAATATAGGAAGGGATTATTGATAGGAACAAATTAAAAATAAAGTAACTCTAGTTTGAGAACTCAACCCGGTCTGGTATTTAATTTTTCAGTTTCATACAAGAGAATTCCTAAAATCCTTGGCTTCAACCTTACATACTACAATTTCTAACTCGGCAGTCCCATTAGGAAGCTGTATCCATGCTAATTGGCTTCCTTGGGGTCATAAACATCAGAGTCCCTGGTTCCGGGCCTTGCCGGTGCAAGTGTACCAGGAGTGGGTGATGTAGTATCGTAATTATACAATTAGCCTTGTCAAGGCGTGGAGCATGGGGACCAGCAGGATATTCAAGCTTGAGATGTGGCTGCCTGATAGATGACTGTCATTAAGCTCATCCTTTGTTCTCACTGTGACAATGGGATAGAGACTGAGCATAGGGAAAGGTTTCTTAACAAAGGATAAAATCCTTGACCCACAGCCGCTCTTCCCTGGCTCATAACTGCTCTGCCCCCCTTCCCTTCCATAACAAAATTCATTCTGTTCATCTCTCACCCTATCCTGAACAGGAACTAAACACCTTTTAATCAATCAAATTTAGGTGGTGGCATGTGAAAAATCTATACAAATATTATTTACCTTAATACTTCTAACCATGATGATAATGGCTCTCAACATGTTACACCCCTCCTCATACATACATATTAGGCATTGTGGAATTTAACTACATACAATTATTCTATATTCAAATAATCTCTCCTACTAACATTGACATAAAGATATATTGAAACACTACATATATTTATCTATGATCTATTTACATATCTGTATGTTTGTACGTCTATGTGAGTATACACAAATACACATACATGACATTCAATTTGTTTATTATATGTTCTGTTCTACATAATATTAAATAGAATTATTCTCCATTTCTGAGCTCTCTTGTAACAGAGAATATTGGCACTGAACTTAAAGTGCCCGCCTCCAGTCAATTTCAGGCTGCCTTCATTATGAGCCTAATTTTCCTCCCTTCTCGCTCTATGTCCTTCTGGGTTTGATTGGACTATATCTCTTCCACAGTCAGTGACCTGCTAAACCACTTCCCTATTGTCATTAGAGGGGAGCTGCAGTAGGTGGCAGATGATCCCACTAAGCAACTGTAAGGAAGCCTGATGCTACCTGCTCGATGCTTGCACCCCGTCTAGGTCATACAGCTCAACCCGTCTCTGTTCCTTTTCTTAGCAGCCACTATTCTAGAGTATTTTGGGGTAAATCTGTACATGCCATCCTTAAAACCAAACTGCTAAGACACTAACACAAGAATAATTTATTGTCAGAGTAATACATGTTAATTTGAATGCACAAAACTCTAGTTAAGATCATTTTCTAAAGGTCATATTACAAATAACGATAACAAGAATCAAATGTATTTAAAAACAATGAAGAAGGAGTTGTGCGTAGGTATAAAGAGGCAGTACGAGGCCATAAAAGAGTTCTAAATCTTGATTTTGGTAATAGTTACGTAACTATGCAGGTGATAAGCTTACAGAAACACACACACACACACACACACACAAAGTTCATGGGAAACTGATGAGATCTGAATGAGCTCTGTGGATTGGAATCATGTCAACTTCCTATTTGCAGTAATGTACTATATCATGGAAGATGTGTCCTTACGAAACTAGTGAAGGGCAGAGGGAATCTCTAATTTTTTATGACTGTTTGTTTGCAATACTTAAAATCTTTCAATATTTACAATTATTCCAAAACTTAAAAATAAGCTTTTTATAAGAGCAATCTCGAGAAAGAACCGGTCATCGTCAGTGGTGGAAAGCAGTAAAAATTAGCTTTGTCTTAAATTTCACTATGGCTTTTCTGTTTCCAGGTGTATCACTTGATCTCATCTTTTTTCCTCTACTATGTGTGGCAAAATGATACTCTCATCTCTCTAAATTACTGTAAACATCTTGACATCTGTGGGGAAAATATCTAGCATGCATACATCTGAAACAGCACAAACATATTTCTCAACTTCCTGAGAGCAACCTTGTAACACCCATCAACCTGCATGGTATTAGAAACAAAAGCCATAGGGGAGCAATAACCGAGACACGCCAGTCCTGCTACTTCGAATCTTAACTGGAGAAAATCACTGTGCTGCTAAAATCTACCACAATACCAAGCCTCACATAGCAGTGACTGAGAGATATAATTGTGAGCACTTTACACACAGGAAGTACAATTGAATCCATTTGTATTGGATACCTTTCACTTGTCTGTCACAGAGTACATTAAAAGTACTAGTTAAAGCATAAACTTGCAGAAAGGAAATTAAGTTCTTTACTTTCTAGATGTATAGTAGCTAAATGGAAACTTAGCCATTTACAGAAAGGAGTAACTTACAAGCTGAATTAGCAATGCTCAGCATGCCACACAAAGCCACAGGCAAAGCAGTGTCCAGAAGCTTGCCATTTTATAGGTTAGGAAAAATAAAACCTAAATGGATAAGAAAGAGGCCTTCGTGTTTCAAGAAAACCCCAGGAAATAATTGAGCCTCCAGTGCAATTTTGGGACCAGTACTCCCAAGACAGTCTCAAGAAACTTTATTTTCATCTGGTAGTAGGGAGATTCTTGCCTATGCCTTACTATCCTTTTTATTTATTATTCTCATTTAAGGCAATGAGAATTTGGCACATAAATAAAAAAAAACCATGAGGTTGTTTCAGGGAGAAGGCAGACACAATTCAAATTCAGCCAGGTGCTTTATCACCAATTTGGGAGGCGGCAATGTTATCAGGCATTCTGACAGAAAGATTGAGAGGAAAAACTTGGTAGAAAGGTGGGATTAAGACAATAACACTCTCAGAAGGTAAAGTGAAAATACAGAAAACAAAAATATGGAAACAGAAACAAGCTATCTGTTTCATTTAAAATTCTATACAGGAGAAAAGTTTGCCATATCATACAACTTACCAGAGAAAGTAAATGACCTCATATTTTACATCTTGTATTTAATTGAATACTGTCAGAAACAAGGAGCTCACAAGACTTGAAGAATTGGGCGTTGAAGTGACCCTGGGTATCAGTTCATCTAAGCTGGGATGCTTGAGGTACATTAATTCAGATCCTGGCTTTGCCACGAAGAAACACTGTGGCCTTAGATGGACACTGCCACCTGCATAGGTTTTGGTCTTCTCACAGCTAATAAAACAAGCTCATCAGTTAGCATGAAAGCTGGTCTCTGTGTGCACCTGAGAACCCTCAGGGTTTTGTGAAGCCCTCGCAAACACCCTCAACTGCTGTACATACGGTTCAACTTTACATGTTTTGGGTTTCAAGTAAGATTTCACATAATAGAGCCATGACTTGAATTAAAATACTGAAGGCAATGATCTTCTGGAGCTCAGGTTCATTTTCAAAGAAAAACCACTTCCATAAAAGGATTTTTTTTTTCTGGGTTATATCATTTTTCTGCCATTTCATCCATTACTTTCTTTTCCTGCACTCTACCTAGTGGAACATTTTACTGAGATACTATTTGTGCTTGGTGCTTAGGAATAAAGAAGAAATTTCATGTTTTTAATCTAGGTTCCTAGGAGATAATCCTTGTTGTGGCTAGGATCTGGAGTGTCCCCCAAAAGTCTCGTGTATTTTAATGGAATCATGTGATGTAGGTGGATTGGGTTCTGGTCTGGAGGGGTGGACTACAGTTAAGTTAGGGTCAAGAGTGTGTAGTGGCCACACCTGGATGCAGGAGGGACTAGTTACTGGGTGGATACCTGAAAGGATACATAAGCTGCACCTGCCTTCCTGGAGGACTGGGAATAGTCTCAACTAGCCGCAACTTGTTTTCCTGTTGGTCTGGGGAAGCTGCCTCCACCTCTCTCCTCTGCCATGTACTTCGATTGTTGCCGGCCACCCCTGAATGGACTGTGACTTTTGAGACTGCGAGCTAAAAGAAACCTTTTCTAAGTTTATGGGTGTCGGGTATTTAGTCACAGCAATGAAAAGTAACTAAGACGATCCTCATTGAGGTTTTACTGTTTGAGTAATTGACTTATTTTCACTCAGCAATGAATGTAGGGGTGGAACCTCATCACCCCAGAATAATTGTGAAAGAGGCTGAGTACAAAAATAAATTGTAGAGAAAATAGGGAGGTCACTGGTAGTTTCCTGAGTTCCTGAGACTGGGATTGGCTTGAGGAGGAGGCAGATGCTCTGCATCTCTGCTCTCTCTGTACCCACAGAGGTGCTAGACCTCTCATTGTTTAGCAGACTGATAGACAGCCCCTAATGTGGAGAAATTCAGGAGGATGAGATAAGAGCTTGTAGAAACAATGCTGTGGCTTGAACAAGGAGGTATCTGGAAGGTAGAACCATGTCTCCACTGTCCCTCCAAGTCAGCTAATCTGACACAGCCACCACCCCAGGTCTATGAGTGAGCCCAGACAAGATCAGAGGACATCCCTGAAGATGCCAGCCACATCCAGATCCATGATGCCAAGAGTAAACTTGCATTCAGTGAGAGCCACAGAGTGAAAGAAAATAAGAGAGCAAGAGCAAGATTAGGAAGGCCTGTACGCGTGCACACCTGATGGTGAGATTAGACAGCGCCCCGTTGCTATGGGCAAAGCAATTTTCACCTCTATGTTCTGACCTGCCTATTGCTTTCATTCACCAAGAGCTCTGACTCTTCAATGCATCTACATTAAAACTCTGAGGACCTCCCCAATACACCATTAGCACAGAATTCCTGACCAGTTCTGACAGTTTTGCATCAAAATGGAATCTTTTCTCCCAGCTTTTTGAAGTATTATGTTCAAGTAAATATTGACTACATGTAGGGAGTCCAATGTGACCATTGTATACATTGAGAAATATATCACCACCAAGAGAACAGAGCTATGATTTTATCTACTTATCACATTTTATATATGTGTGGTTTTCTCTACTAAGAAGTTCCAAGTACCCAGTCAGCTATTAGCCACAGTCAACATGCTGCAAATTAGGTCACCTGGCATGCCCCCTATTTTGAAACAAATCTTAGGAAACCTTTATTTTATAGAGAAAAAAAATCCTCTTTTGAAACGGAAGGGCTTGACTACATTGTTCTCTGTAATTTTTTCAGAAGTTAATATTTTTCAGTCATAATTATGTCAGAAAATAGATTACTATACTGCTAATTTCATTGATTTAATTATTACAAGTATTTTATAAAATAAATATTCTTATCTCTCTTTTTTTTACACAAGGAGGATCAGACAGTTTAAGAAATGCAAAATTTTTTAGCAAATGACTGGTACAGTTAGAAATCAAGGTAGATTTTTCTATTTACAAAATAAAGTTTTATTCTAATCCACTGCGGATTTTAGTAGTATCCATTTTATTCATGAATGCAATCTTTGGTACAAATGAATAAAAAATATATTTACATTTTTATGTAGAAACTTTTGTCTCAATTTTTAGATTATTCCAGTTGCTTCTATTTGTCTTCATTAACATAAGTTGGGTAAGCATAACATTGATGTATTTTATGCATATATAACTATTCTCACAAAAAATGAAATGATCATTGAAGGTTTTATACCTATTATTGAGTATTGCAATGTATATTGTTATGTCTCTACTGTTCATGGTGCTTATCTGCTATGTTATGCTGGTTTTCTGTAGAAATCCTGGCCGAACTAATTTTGACAATAAATATAAAATAGTGTATTATTTTGCTTACTATGATGACATCACTTAGCATTAATAGTGGTAGCTGTCATTTGGAGCTGATTCCTGATCATGTGAACCACCACAAGGCATTAAATCTGTGTTCCCTTGATAGACAAAGGGACAGATTTAAAGATATGAAGGAATGTGTCCTAATCACTACAGATGATCAACGGCAGAGCTAAAACTGGAACCTTGTACTGCTTTCTTGTAAACAGTAAAATCTAATAAGTTGCTGGGAGGTTATCATCTGTCAGCCCTCACTGCATGAAGTAGTATTTTATTTTATTATTTTCCATTATTGTGTTCACCTTCTTTAATGAAATAGAACTGTGTTCTATGGATTTCTATGGATTTTTTTTTTTCAATTTTCCTCTACCTGAGTTTCCAGAGCTGGAGATAGTGCTTGCTGTAGTACAGCTCAGTGTAATGGTTAATTTTTCATGCCAGGTGGAAAGAATCAAGGAGCTAAGATACTTGTTTACATGTTATCTTAGGTGTGTCTATGAGGTTTTTTGGTGAGATTAACCTGAGATTTACTAGATTAAAGCAGATTAAATCTCTGTACTATGGGTGGATCTCATTTAAACATTTGGAGGCTAGAAAAAAAGGTGTGTGTGGGGGAGGGTGATTCCTAAGAAGAGAAAGATCACCTGACTGATTTCTTTTGATCTAGGACATTGTTTTTCGCTTGCATTTGGACTGAAGCACTGGCTCTTCCGTGAAGTCTAGCCTGCTGCCCTGTGCACTGGAATTACCCTGTGAACTCACCGGAAAGGGGATGGCATGGCACACTTGGCTTTCAGGGATCTCCAGCAGATCTTGGGGCTTACTTTTCACGGTATCATGAACTGTTTCCTTCCAATGAATCTCTTCCTCTTTGTGTCCTGTGGCATCTATTTCTCTGGACAAATCTAATACATCCGACATGGCTTTCTCTCAATTACCAAACAAAACAAATGAACTCTTTTGTGTAGACGAAGATATTGCATAATTGTCCTTTGAGATTTAATCATCTCATCTCTAATTAAGACACAATTCTTAAAAAAATACGTAGAGATTTGAAAAGATTCAGTGGCTAGACGGTTTCCTCTGTGAAAGTGCCACCGGATCCTGGAACTCATCATTGTAATAATCAATGCCATCTGTGTTTGAGAGATTAACTCTTTATCCGTTAGCCTAACATGCACCATGGCCCTGGAGGAGTCTCTAAGATTATTTACAATGAAGAAAATTTACCAGTGAGTTAGATTCATCTTTTTCACTTTTTTAAAAGGCCTAATGACAATTCATCAGAATATATATTGCAGCCGTACTTCAACAGTAGCAGTTCAAATGACACATAAACAATCACCCCTTTTTCTCTTCAAAAGTAGCTTCATGAGCATAAAAATATCTCCACGTTACCATCATTGGAATTTGCTCTCACACTGAGTTTCGTTACATGACTAACACTGTGACTTCTGAATCCAAGTCTCATCTTCTGTTCTGCTCTTATAAAATATAAAACATTTCTGTGTAAAAACATAGTCAAGCAATCCATTCAATCAACTGATATCCACAAACTTCCAAACAGTATCCAATGTCATTATTATAATTATTAAGTATAGTAACATATGCAAATGTATCTCTTGTAAAGTGTCAGCAGTGTCTTTCTCTAGTCTACTGTTTGCCTTTTTAGAGGATGTGTCTATGTGCACACTACTGAGGTCATTTCTTCACAGAAACTCTGGTCTTGAACAGGAACAAATCAAAAACGTCAGCACCCAGTTCATGTGTGCTGCTTGCATCAGATATTCAGATTCGAAGATAATTTGTATTCATACAGAGGAAAGGGCTGGGTTAAATGAGAAATCACTGTATCCTATAATTCTATGTAGTTTCTGCTAGAGAAAATAAAAGGATAAAATTGAAAAGAAGGTAAGTGAAGTTTTGAAGCTTAGGAAGACTGCTGAACTACAACCCTGGGCCTAATTTTAAAGTATTTTGAGGGCTGAAGGTGGATCTCAGTGATTATTAGAGCACTTGTCTAGAAAGCACAAGGTCTTGGGTTTGATTCCTCAGCACCCCATGAACTGGGTGTGGTGGCACATGTCTTTAATCCTAGCACTCAAGAAGCTGAGACATGAGGAATTCCACCCATCTGACACCAGTCTGGATAACACAGTAAATTCAGGACCAGAATAAGACTGTCTCAAAGAAAAAAAAATCAAGAAAACTGAATCATCTTGAAGGGTCCAGAGAGCCTCTGACATATTTTTAGAATCACTCTTCTATTAATTTTAGTAGTTTACCACACAAAAGAAGGGCTTTAGAACAGCACACCTGAGTTATATTGCAAATCAACAGAATGCCAGAATAAAATCTGACAAAACAAAGTAAGCTAACAAAGAAATGAGAAAAGTTTCAGAGGTATAAAAAAACGGGCTAGTTACAGTATCCAGGCTTTACAAACACAGCAACAACAAGGACACAAATTTACAAACAACATTTTCCTAGAAAGCAGTCATGAACTAAAATTTGTCCAATTATATGAGGTCAGACCAATATTGACCTTTACTGTCTGGAGGAAGAAGGGCTAGAAGTTTCCCTTTGCACCTCTTTAGTCACAGACAGTGCTACTGTAGGAATAGTCCTTCGTCTGCTCTTTGCTAGTCACTGGTGGTTTCACATGGTTTCAATATTACAAAAAACCCAATTTCTAACATGAAATTGAGAAGCTATAAGAGTACAAACAGAATAAAAGCATATTCAAAGCTCATGTAAGAAAACTCATGAGGATGGGAGACACAAGTTCTTTTTTTCAAAGACCTAAAATATACAATGTTGAATATGAAATATTCCACTTCTGTCCATCCAGCATGACCTGAGAACTAACATCAAATCTTATTTTTTTCTGGTTACTATTACCTAGATAGTGCAATAGAATACTGTTTGCATATTATTTGCATTGCATTAGTTATTATAAGTAATCTAGAGATGATGTAAATATCTGGAAGAATACATATAGGTATATATATATATCTTTGCCATATGATATAAGGGATCTGAGTACTTATAGATTCTATAAGTCTTAGGGCCCTGTAGCCCCTCACAGATATCAAAAATGACTGTACTATCATATTTCATAAGTCATAAGTTTTCAAAGAATTATTGACTCTGCCACATATGATACAACATAAAGAACCAGATAAGTTTGAATAAACTCTCACAGAACAGCATGGTGGGCACCAGCACATGAGTGAAAGTTTTTGTGACCCTAACACTGTTTCTGTTCAACTGTCTCCAAAAGTAGACAAAAAGAAAAAAGAAGGTCTTGAACTTAAGTGTAGATTTAATTTTCTTTATAAATTAAAAAAAAATATGACTTAATTGTGGATTCAATTCTTCCTACATGTAAGATCCCATTTTAGGTACTGGGAATAATTAAGAATCCAATTTAGTCACTGAGTAATCCCAGATCTTCCCATACATTTGAATGTGTGTAACTCCTAGATCAATGCCTATAGTTCTGGCTAACTTTGGCACCCTAGTTGACAGTTCTAGTTTCATGCTCTATAAACTTTTCTAACTTTCCATGCCTGCAATTGAAGTCTTGGTTTTTCTTTAAAAATGTGTTGTGTTCATCCCTCATCCTTCACCGCCTAGGGAATGGCACTGCCATTTTCCTCTCTTTCACCTACGGCAGCTTGTCAGCAGGATATGATTTAAGGTTTGACTCAAAATACGTCTGCATTCCATTGCTTCTTTTTTTTGTGTGTGTGTTGTTCCTAAACTTGTAACTGGTATCTTTATTTCCCTGTTTATATCGTCTCTGCCTTATTTCCATCTATAAACTGGCATGATCTTCAGAACATAGTTTCAATTGCTAACTCCATGATAAAATAATTCTGTACTATCTACCACACTTGTTTAAAAAATCCAAACACCTCATATTTCAATGGGTCACCACAATTCCTCTGTATTTAGGACTTTTCTTGGCATACCTAATAATAGAGTGCCCTTTCACATTCAAAATTGTCCTATTTGCATGACAAAAATTCCAGTCACCATATAAGCAGAACCTCTTTCATCTTTTCTCTGCCTAAATCTTCTTTCCTTTGCCAATATCTTCTCCCTTAGAACTTTTAAGTACACTAATAATAGTATTTCTTTAAAATCTATATCATAGTAATTAAATCTATACTTTGTTACCGTTTCTGTTGAATATCTGTTCAACCTTCTTGTTCGTACAAAAATAACCAGGCCAATGATTCCATTTGTATACCTCAGTCAACTAGCAACTGTCATATGAAAACTGCACATGAATATGTGTTAAAAGATTAGTGACATGATATGTAAGTTTGTCATGCAGTCAGAGGCACCTAAACTCATAATGTAAACTTTAGATAACTGAAATGTATTCAAAGTATCAAGGACCAAAATCAAAACCAAAGAGGAAACATATCTACCTTTCCAGGGGGGAAAGGCGTTATTCCTAGGGAAGACACCACGAAAGGAGGAAGCTCAGCCAGTGTCGATGGGTGTTAATCTTGTGTGAATTAAGAAACTATGGGAGCAGATCTCTAGGCAAAGAGATATGCAAAGGCAAAAACGTACAAAACTGCAAGGCTATCCAGGAAACTCAAACTGTTCTCTATTATTAGAGTCTGAAGAGCATAATACCATCATAAAATCTCTAAAGACAAAACTTAAATTGTGAACTACACAGCAGGAAATGGAAAGAAAGCTAAGAATTTTGCAGCATAATTTTCTTTCACTTACAGTTATCAGATGGCTTGAAGATTTCTATTGCATATTGAATTCATCATATAAAGTATAGACGTTCTTACATCATTGAAATAGTTGAATTATATTTCAAAACTCATCACCCTAAAAAGTCTTCAAAGTTTGAATTTGTCTTGTAATAAATACAAAATTATAATACATAATTCACAAGAAAAACAAATTAAGACTTACATGGAACTAAATTGAGCTTTTCTTCCAAATAGCTTTTAGGTTTGTGGTTAAGAATTTAGGTTTGTGTTTAAAATGAATCTATATAAAGAATTTATAGAATGTAAGGTCATATTTTGATTTAAGTAAGCACACATAATGAATCAAAACTCATCATAGCTCTAATTTTCTAGAGGGAGAAAGTTTTGCAGAAAAATATGCAGCATATATAATCGAATGCGGTCTCTTAGAATACAAAAAACATGTACCAGAGGTGGTACACTGGTGGTACACATAATTTAAATTTGGAAAATTCACATATAAATGTAAAATCCTAGCCCCGCTTGAAAACTGGAAAGATCATAAAACCCTGGTAAAACCTTCCAACCCACAGACTCTTGAGGGGAGCTGATTCTCTGAGTTACCACACATCCACCTTCCATCACCCAGACCACTTTCTTCACTCCTTCACAATTCTGAGCCCTCCTGTTAAACCCAGAATTGCATCAACTTTAGATAACAGAAATGTGTTCAAAGTGCCTGCGAACAAATTAAAACCATCCAAATACACACAAATATTTTAAATTTTGACATTTATAATGCTAAGAATTTTACAAGCCATTTTAGTAAAACCATCTAAAATTAAACAAGAAATTCAATTACTAAAATTTACTGAAACAAAAAGTCTAGCAAATTTAGCCCAGCAATTATTCTGACTCGCTGCTATTTACTTTGGCATCTAGTACATGTAAATGACACAGTACAGTAATCGAAAAATACATAAGTATATCACAGGTTTAATCTTTGGTTTGAAGTAAATTCTTTCCCATAATGTGTCTTTTCATGTAGCATATTCAATTTATTTTGTTGAAATAGGTTGAATGGTTTGACATCTTTTCAACACCCAAGCTGTTTCAGATGAGGATCCACAAAGCCAGAAATGTCATTTCCATAGGAATTGATGGGACTTACCTTAGCTATCTGGACACACCAGTTCAGCAGCAGTTGTGATCCAATGTTATCCTTGTGTTCATGGACGTAGTCCAGCAAGCAGCCGTGGGGCATAAGCTGGGTGACCAGCTGGATGGTTGGGCTCAGACACACACCTAGTAAGCGAACTAGGTGTGGATGGTCCATACTTGCCATGATTAGAGCTTCCTGCAAGGCAAAATACAACACCATCATTTCACCTGAAACTTAACAACAATTACACTTCCTTGCAATGTCCTAAAGGAGTTGATTTTATTTTCAAAAGGTACTCAATGGAATCAATTAAAAATGAAAAGACATTATTGCAAATATTTATATTTAAGATGATCCAGCTCAAATAACTTGGATAAAAATGAAGCATATACACTTATTACAAATAGTTACACAATAAATTTAAAATAGCAATTTTTTATAGTATGGAAAACATTATACTTATTGGCAAAGTATTGCAATGAATCCCTACTAGCACCATGGGTTTGAGCTTAGGATCTTGGTTGTATAAAATAGTGATTTATACAAATGCATTTGTCAATTTAAATAGAAAAAGTAAACATTTTAACGAGGCATTTTGCTCCATATTTTTATTTTTCCAAAAATTTCATTTGTGAACTTGCAAATGATAGTCACAGATTCATAAAATTTGAGAAGTGGACTACAAAAAATTCTATTTCAAATTCCTCATTTTATGCAGGGAAAATAATGAATACTAATTTATCATATGAATATAGCCACTTTTACTTAAAGACAATAAACAGTAGAGCTATGGTGACTAATGCATACTGAAGTCAGCCTTCAATCTGAAGAATTATATGTGTTTTTATTAAAATTTGAGATAAATATCTTAATAAAGGATATATTTATGTACTTTGCTATGGTTCAAAACCAACTTTCATACTATAAAAATAAATTTTACAATGCTGTTGTTCAATGAAAACAACAGGATTTTTTCTTTTAAAACAATACATAATGTCACCTATATAGATTCTTGTCAATAATACTTAATTTGACTATTAAATAGAAGAAATAAAACCAAATTGTGGCATATTTTGAAAATAATCTGAACTCATAAAACGTCAATATTACAAGAGATTTCAATCAAAGGTAAGGTATTCAAGTTAGAATTTCTTACAAAATTATAACAATAATGAGTCAAATTATAGACAACTGCACTGAGATACTGGAGAAAGTATGAATGGGCCTATATTTTATGTAATATTACATGAATGTTCAGTACTTAAAAGCGATACTGGTGATGTGGATATGTCTAAGAAGATTCTTTGATCTTTGGAAATCCTGAAAAATTTGTGAATTATTTTGTGTCTGCAACTTTCTTTCAAATAGTTTATCAAGGAAAGAGCAATTAAGAGAGTGAAAACGTATATGTACACATTTGTGTTCATGTGCGCATACAATTTTATGCACATATATATAAATATGCATGTGTACACATGTAGTCTGGCACACACATGGCAATTTGCTATCAGTCTGTCTTTATGAGGGTACATAATATTTATTGTGTTACTCTTCAACCTTTTTATACCTTTGAAGTTTTTCAAGCCAACTTGTTAAGGAAAACAAGCTATATTTCATTTCTGTTTAGGGTGGCATGGCAGATCGAATGCCCATATTATTTCTACCCTCTCCTGATACCAATGTATTGACAGTAAAGACATCAACACAAAGAAAATGGCAGAGGAGAAGAAGTAGAATAGCATAGTAAAAGAAGAAAAAGGTTTTCTCAGTGTAACTGAGTTGGCAAATAAAATCTTGCAAGCAAGAAGAAACTGCAGAGATTCACACATCGAAGTCGCATGTAGTGTTAGCACACAAGCCTCTGAAAATGGAGGGAACGGGAATGATTCCTGAAGAATTGCTTCACAGTACACGTGAGGGTCTCTGGGGTTACAGATCTCTTTCTGCCTGCTTTGGGACAGGAAAAGGGAAAGGACTGATGTATTCTTGTGAAAACAGGTGATTATGAGTCTGTATTGATAGGAAAGAAACCTGTTTGATTCTCATTCCCTCTCCCAAATGAATTTGTGATTTCAAAAATTTGAGAGATTGAGAAAACTTAGAATTCTACACCCATCAAAATTTCAACAAGAATCTTAAAAATAAAAAGCAGAGGTACTCTATCTGCTTTCTTTATTTATTAGAGGTTCTCATTAAAAAATGAAGGGGAATTTTAAAAATTGCATTTAATGGGAAAATGACAGTAAAAGTCCCTTTCAGACTAAAAATTGTATCAGATACTGAGAAATCACACAGGCCAGACTGGAACAGGGCACACCACTTTGTTAAAGGTGACCCAACAAGGAGAAATGATGGCCTTCCAAGGCAGTTGGAGAAAGAAGATATTTTTCTAGCAGGAGTTGAGGGATGAAGTGTAATAGATTCCCAGAGAACTAAGCTAAAATTTAAATAAGAAATTAATTTGCGGCAAAAACAAAGATGAGAAAAAACTCATGACAGAATATCTGGTGATAGTCACATAATCATAGTAATGCAGGCGCCAGCTATTTGTATACGCAGAAATTACTGGACTGTCCTGGGAGATAGGGGAGCAGAGGGACTCTTCTGCAAGGCTGTGGTGGGAAGGGACAAAATGTTCATTGTGAAGTGAGTCAGAAGCAGAAGGTGAGACATCGAATGGTCTCTCTGATATGAGAGTCCCAGAGCACAACTCTCATGGAACTTAAAATGAAAAACAAAGTGAAACAGGGGTAGGGTGGGGGAGGAGGGGGGAGGGATGCATGGGGGAGGGACAGAAAGAGAGTGGGAAAGTCCTTGTCACTTTGACAAGATACATATGTGCACAAAATGCTCAACTCCATTGTCAACCTTAAATTTTGTACGTTTACATATCAATAAAATGGGAAAAATGTTCATTGTCATCTTGGCAGTGAGAAAGTATCACATGATACAGAGAACTGAAAAGTTAAGAATTGGCATTAGACGCATATGATTTAGACATGTTTAAGTAGGGAAAATGGTTCCAAAAAGGTGAGAACATACGAGGCAATGAAAAACCAGAGACAGGGAAAGAAGAGAGTAGCCAGCTCACAGTTTTTTACCATTAGCTGTGTGAAAGCGTTCAACTTTTATCATTTCTAATTTGGAATTCTGCTGAGTATAGAGGTACAAATTTCAACAGCAGTGTGTGAGTGTGTGTGTGTGTGTGTGTGTGTGTGTGTGTGTGTGTGTGTGATGTAGTACTTAGGTCTCCAAGATCCAGCTAGGGTTCCAGATGAAATCTCATTATATTTTGTAAGGAAAAGTGGAGGAAGTGTGGTCACGTGCCCTAGAATGGAGTAGCACAAGGCCAAAGAGAGAGAGAAAAAAAAGCCGTGGAGCTAGCATCAGTTATTTCTCATTCCTGAGCCTCTGTGGCAGACGCTGAAACTGCTATCTCGTCGATGGCTTCCACATCCAACAGGGCCTCCAGATTCCCTTTCTCAGTCGCCCCAGGAAATGGGTTAGTCACAGAGCTATTCTTGTGGTCCCATCTGCCTTCACAAGGTAGACATATTTTGATGTGCCATTTACTATATATTTCAGGAAACATAAAATAAAGCAAAACAATGTACTTACAAGGAGAAAACAGATAGGAACGGTCACCTTCCTTAAACTATAGTGCACACGGACATGTACACAGCAACAGATGAGCAAAGCATCAAGTCATATTAAATGCCACAGTTACGTGTTGGACATACTTAAATTTTAGATAGTTAATGATATTAAATTTATACTGATTATATTCTACATCTGTCCTGTAGTCTTCCGGGCTCTCTGCCTTTCCTATGTCTAAGAATCGCCACATTTTATCATTAGAGTTTTTGGGGCACCTACTCAGGTCATCAAGTCTATGTAAGATCCTTCAGATCGGCATGTGACACAAGCTTCTCAGGCGAAGCCAGTACGGAAAAGACAAAATGGAGAGACATGGCACATCTTGGCCAAATGCGTCCTCTACACTGCACTGCCAAAGTAACAGCTTATAATGAAATTGGCTTTCTTAAAATGATGTCACAGGGCTGACTGAAGTGACTGCTCCACTACTAGCTGGATCTATTTGAGATGCCGATGTTCTGAGTCTGAATGGAACACTACTTCTTATGACACTGGGTTTTTCACTGTAGTCTCGTCACTTCGTTACACAGTAGATTGGTCAGTGCCTTATTAACAAGACATCCCCAAAATCTTACATCATCTATATCGGAGCCAGCTGGGTCAAATTACTCTTCAATTCCTAGGAGCAGCTAAAAATCAAACAACAAAGGTATATGTATAGAAAAAACTGTCATCCTTTGCAATATTTTCCAAGAAAAAAAATTAAACAAAACACAAAGAAAACATCTTTCTGTGATTTGCTGAGAAGAGTATTTGGAACAGGCCATCTTTGCCTGAAAAGAAAATGATGACATTCAAGGTAGAAGAACCATTTTGAGGTTATTCTATCCTTCCTTCTTTCAAGATAAAAATATATAAAGCAATTGTTTTTACCTTCTACAATCAAGGAATAATGAGGATTCCATTCTAAATATGCATTTGAAAAGTTTACATTACAGGATTTTTCTTGTGAAAAGTAAAAGTTCTCTTTTTAAAATATCTATTAGTAAGTCCTGGCAAAAAAGCTGGGTTTGTATTAAGGAAAATTGCTCATCACACTACAAAGAGTATTTGAAACTAAATTGCAGAGTATTTGCATAATAGTTCTCTTTTTTACAGAAAGAAAAGATGAACAAGACAGTAATTGTAGGTTTTATTTTTTCATAAAAGAAATAGCAGATGGCTTTTTGGAGGATAGGGGAATAGATAAAGAAAAGGGGATGTGGACTCATTTAGAGTGATAAGTAGGATGGGGGGGGCAGATCCCTATATTTTAATCATGGAGTGTTTAGTTTCAATAAATTACTCTGTGTTAAAATTAATAATGTCTTCTGTTGCTTATCTCTGTGTGGGGCCTACGAAAGCAATTTTTGATCTTCACTGCTATCACCAATGAAATTGTCACCAAAGGCCAAAGGAATAAACACAATTTGAGATGTACCTTATCTATTTTCCTAGAAATGAAATTATTCCTGTATTTGGTTTGCTTTTTTCATTGAAGGTGAATCAAATAATTTTTCCTCATAGAGGGAAAGATGTAACAGGTGCTATACCGAAAATTCTAAAACAGGGCATTTTTCTTTTTAATGAGGTCTAGTTTTAATACGGACCTTTTTAAAACTACGATAGGACTGCCAGGGTATACACAAAACAAATACTCCTGAAGCATGCGTGCCCTGGTCTCCAGTCATAGGCTCTTTGTATCTCTAGTTCCACCTCAAGAGAAACATTTTTTGTACAATAACTAAATGATAGTATTTTGTCATCAATTTAATTTTTCTTTTTTTTTTTTAGTGAGCATATATGGATACCTTGTCACTTAAACTTGTTTTCTCACTCATATTGCTTAACGGGTTTACAAAAATAGAAACAAAACAAAATAAACAAAACAAAAAACACGTGACCACTGAAAACTTTTGGGTCACCTGTTTAAAAATATTAAATGCCATTTTTTTGCTGTATTGTTATGTCTGTAGACTATTAATTCAACATCCTCTACCTTAAAATGGGAGAAAATCTCATTGTATTTGGGCTAAGAAAGATAAAAGGGGGATCAAGGGAAAGGAGGAATAGATAGTGCAGGCGTCTGCACTGAGCCTAATGCAACAGACAGCAATTCGTGAAGGCCCGAAACAAACGCTGCCTGCAGAGATAGCGAGGGTGACCGTGACACCAAGCGCTGAGGGCCCTAAGAAGACAATGACAAGCACAATGATAAAAGATGAAATAAAATTACTGGTCCATAATGTTTTACAAACCAATTTTGCTACAGATGGTACCCAGATAATAAAATAAATGAAACCTGCATCTGTTCCCTCATGTCTAGAATAAATAATAATTTACTTGTGCAAGAAGGTGACCAGGAATTGCCTCAACGGATTTAAAATGAAATCAGTTTAACTTTCCCAACAAGAAGTAGTGAACTGAACATTCTTTTCTCACACCTAGTGTCATTGTCGTGGACCTCAGCAATAAAGACCGAAACGCATCCCGCCTGGTGTGCCAGGGATGTCCACCTCCAAGTTGCAGAGCAATCATTCATTAAGTGGCCACGTGTTAGGTTCAGTCATTATAGAACATTGGATAATACCAGTGAAGACCCTAGTGAAGAATTTCACATAATGTAGAACTGAAATTTCTATCTGTACCTCCTTCCTTCCCTGATCCTGACAGTACAGAATTTCCCTCCTCCCCATTTTATTTTCATATCTCTTTAGTTCCGCATTTTCCATTTAACAATATTTATTGAGGTCCTCCTCTGTGTGATCACTATGATTGATGTCGTGTCTGTAATGTCATCTCTATCATTGAGGAGCATTTATTTTACTGAGAAAGGTGACCAATAAACAGGAAAACTGCATAAAAAGAGCAGATGTATAAATTACTATGAATCTATTAAAGTAAATCATGAAAATAATGAACTGTTGTGGGTTAAAACCTGGTGAATACAGAGTTGCTTTTAATGACAATGGTTAAGAAAATATTTTCTGAAACCTGATTTATGATAAACAGATCTACAAACACTAAGAAAGAACACTGGAGGAAAGCAAGACCTACGACTCCGGCATACTTTGGAAGGCCTGCAGACACTCTGTGTGGCGTTCAGCAAGAACTATGCTGGCTTAGGATAAGACTAAATGGGTGACAAAGTGTATATAGGGTCTTGCATTGATGGGAAGGAGGCCAGATTTATTCATAAATATTTTAACGCCCAGCTCCTTGGATGCTTCATGTATCTCTAGTATATCCTGATATCTATCTAGCATTGACGATTAAAATAATTAACATATATTACTTATGATAATTTCATTTTTCTACTTTCTGGCCATCCCCTCTCTTTCCCTGCATTTTAAGACTTTCAAATATTGTGAGCAAAGAGCATGGATTTATGGGAATCCTGCCTCTATCCACAGTGTGGATGCCCCAAAACCAGTCCCCATTTATATGTCTTATTATTCCCTTATTTTTTGCCAGTTTGCATCTGTCTCTGGGAACAAACATTATTTTGTAATACTTTGTAAAATATATTAATATCATTCTGTTATGTTGCTTTGAACCATTATTTTATCATTCATTTTCATTAGCATAACTTCATTTCTTACTAATATCTTCTCTGTATCTACAAGTCAATTTAAGAATCCCATATATTAAGAACAGAGTTTTTCAGTATTACCTTCTGTCTCTGCTGGGAGCATTCGCATTCCTACTCTATTTTTTAACTGTCTGAGCCTTCACTCCCTCAGGGTCTGATTTTTGTGCTAATTTCCTACCTTCTTACTATTCAAGCCACTCTTGTAAAGGTCACCAAATATGTCCTTTCACCAAAATCAACCAGCTTATTCTCATTCTTGAGGTTTCTTAGCTTTCTGCATGCTCTGTCTCACTCACCGCACTACTTTGGCCTGGTGGCTGATATTAGCAGTTTTGACAGCCTAGGAATCCTTCGCCATCTTAGCACCTGCTTTTCTCTTCCATGTTTATATATGAAAATTCTGCCATGATTTTATCTCTAATAATCTTAAGATTTAATCTCCGTTATCCATGTGGATTTGTTCTTCAACCACACAGACATGAAAATATGTGAGACTTTATAAAATTTGATGGAGCTGTCAAAGCATGCGAAATCAATTGCCAATTTTTTTGTGGTTTGTCATGATTTAATTAACTCAAAGCAAGGTGAACATCACAACATTTCTCCCAAGATAGAAAACAATCTATTATTATCATTTTCAAAATAACTGTGCTCTTTTAAATGTAAGAATTATGCTTTGCTCACATTCTGAGGCTTCTTCAATCCTGTAATTTCAACTGTCATCTCTGAGCAGGAATTGACAGGTTTTTATAACATGTATTCTCTCATATCCTATTTTCTTATGATCGTCTGGTAAATGACTTGAATCCCTCTAATGATTTTTCTGAAAGCAGGAGTACTATTTAATAATATTCATTACTTCATCACCAAATCCTTATAGAATATATGGTTCATAAGAAGAATGCAATAACATTTCATGAATAAATAAGCAGAATTTTATTATATCCTCCCCTTCCCTACCACCTACTTCATCTCAAGAGTCAATCCATATTTGAAATATCTCCCTTTGATTTTCACATAGATGCTACTGGTTGCCAAACAGAAGAGCCAAAATAAATAATATCCCTGTGAAAATTTGCCCCTGATACTTTATTAATTTTTAAGGGATCAAATTATTTTCTGATTCCATTTTAAATTTTGTTTTCATATTTGGCATTCATCTTTCTACTATTTTCTGCTTTCTTCTATAACTAAGAATTTGTGAGCTCCTATTAATTACTTCTTCTGGTGTAGCTCTACTACACATTCTTCCATGTATTTTAATTCGGACTCCTACTCAAGTTCAGACTTACGTAACTATTGTAAAAAAGATTGCTAATTTTTAAAAAATTATCTCCAGTCTGTTTTAGCTTTACCTACAAACAAAAAATAGCTTGGATGGGTATACACATTTTTAAAGAAAACCTTAACATTACATGTACTCAATAAGCATCCACTGAATTAAATTGGATATGGTTAAGATTACAATAGAAATTGGAATAGTATAGTTCAGAATATGCCCTGAGCTCTGAGAGTAGTGACCGGTGAGACTGGCCTGCGCATTTTCCTTGTGCCCCGGCTCCAACCCTACCCATCTTTACATGGCTATGTACTCACAGAGACCACTCTAAGTGGATAACAAAACCAGCTATCTTGTCCCCTGGCTTTGGTTCAGCCAATAGAAAACAACAGCAGAAGACTGAAACACAGAGGCAGTAAGGCCGGTATTGATTCCTTACACGCATTTTTCTACAATCCCTCACCAAAGGTTTCTGTCATGAAGGGCAATGTTCCCTGGGCTCCTTTGAGCCTGCCTGTCAACTGTTATCTGTCTTGGAGTACTTCGGCTAGCTTTGCTACCATTCCTTAACTCACGTGTCCCCAAAATCCAGGCTGCAGACCAATAAAAGTCAGTGCCCTTGGAAGGACCTGGTTGCTGAGACAGAGGAGTAGTGAACAGATAAGCAGAAAACGAAGCTCCACCTTCTGCCAGCGTGTTCCTATCAAGTTCTAATGTCACTACTGAGTGACATGAGTTGCACTTCACTCGCCACTCCCCTCCAGCTGCTTTTGCCATTTCAAAGTCCCCTTGCAGCACTCTGCTGCATAACAAGCACACTCCTTCCATTCCCCTGCTACCTCCTTCCAGGCCCCTGCCACGTTTCTGGGAGAATGGCCTCCAACTAACCCTTCTCTGTTGTCAGAAAGGTTGGGAGCCATGGCCACAGCTGTGCAAACCCCGACAAAAGACAAACAGGCAAAACCTTGGTTAAATTCATCATGTTATCCAATTTAGTGTACCATTTGTTTCCCAGGATTCTTCAAATGCGGCCATCTTGAACGAAGCTCTTAGCCTAACACATACAGCAAAATGACAGACTAGGTTATTGGTGGGAAATATATACTATTTGTGGTACCAGTACACTCTTCCTGCTTCCCAGCTCAGATATTTCTTATCAGTCATGTAGTAGGTTGATAATGATTCCCAATCCCAGAAACTTGTGAATGTTAACTTCTTTGGAAAAAGGCTGTGTGTAGATATGATTAAATTGTAATTTTTTTGACTTTAAAACCCAGATCACAACTATCTCATGGAACTTGAAAAGAAAGACAAAGTGAACCAGGGGAGTACAGTGAGAAGGGAGGGAGGGGTTCATAGGGGGGAGGGACAAAAGGAGAGAGGGAAAGTCCTGGTCACCTTGACAAGATACACCTGCACACAAAACGCTCAACTTCATTGTAAACCTTAAATTCTGTGCTTATACATATCAATAAATGGGAGAAAAAATTTAAAAAATTATCCTGATTATTGAATTGGAAAATGAAAAGCCATAACAAGAGTCTTTGTAAAACATGGGCAGAGGAAGACGTAATACAGACCCAGACACCAGAATTATACAATATGAAAGGAAGCAGGGATTGAAGGAACGTAGCCCAAGCCAAGAAATGCTTATAACCATTATACTCCAGAGAAGGCAAGAACAGATTATTTTTTTCTCAGAACTCTGCCAGGAATATCTATTCTCCAGAAATGTAGCATTTTACATTCTATTGTCTTAAGCCACAATGCTTAAGTATAATCTGGTGACAAAAATACCTCTTCATTCATTTTAAAAATAAAATAGGTGTGTAATGGCTAATTATTATAGTATAGGTGAGGAGCTTATGATAGTGTCTTATAGACACTTCCAAATGTCAGTCATTTTTTAATGAAATCAATTATATCTAAAGAGAATGAAACTGGTAAGCAGTAAAGAAAAGGCTGAGGCTCTGGAACAAATGACAGCTATAGAGTCACTTTGATCTCTCAAAATCAAGTGGAGATATTGAGAATGCAAGACAAGAAAACTGGAAAATAGAACAATGAAATGAAATTTTCTATCAGCACTTTACTTATTTAAGAAAACAAGAAATATCTTGATCTTCAACATGAAAAAATCACCAAAAGTTGGGAGATGGTCAACAGCAGCTTCTAAAGTGAAAAGAGTTCAAGGAGAATATAGATTTGTTCCTTATCAAAGAACAATCACAGAAATAGTAATGATAGTTAAGACCAAGAGAGGTTAAAGCGGACAATAAAGATGGAGAGAGCCTAGTGAATTCTCATAGTTTGTACCAACACTTTATAGCCTCCTGATTAATCTTAGTGATGTTACTGAGAGAGAAACACAAAAGTGTCTGCAAATAACAGTCTCAGACTGATGCAGGACAAGGAGATACAACATGGATCTTATAAAGAGGATGCTGCGATGTGCTATAAAAAAGGAAAACACAAACACAGTAATCATTCTGGGCTCCAGACTGCCTCTAGAGAGGGAGGAAATAACACGTGAATAATGTCTACAGCTTTCCTTTCTTTTACTTTGTGTGAAAAGAGGTTCTTTAATTTGTTGGGTAAACCTTGAAATTAATTCATCTATAGCCTTCTGGTACTTAGTAGTCTTACTTATAGTTCTTCTCAGAGAGCCAAGTATTAAGAAATTCCAGCAGATGATAATAACCACCGATTCCCTTTGTTGAGCTGACCCCAGCACAATCCTATTTTATTTTACACACAAACTCAATGAGTTCTCTACAGCCAATTTGTCCAACAGATATTATTATGTCAATTCTCTGCTAAGGAGACCAGTTCAAAGGGACAGAACACTCGCTAAGATCCAAAAGTCTGTACGTAGCCAAAGCTGGGATGGGAATCTGGTTGTTATCACATCTTCAGCCAAGACTTTGCTCATTGTGTTCTTTCTCAGAAGCCCCTAGTGTTCGTTAGGGAAATGGGGGGACTCAGGAGATTTTGACTAATATCACTGGTTCTCGCTGGGAATTGTCACTGCTAAGATGGAACAATTAATCATATCTTTAAAAAAATGATATTGTAACACTAAATCTCCTTTGAATGAATCAAGTGAACATAATTTATCTCATTTATATAAAATTAATTCTCCAATAATAATTTCTAACACAAAAAGCCTTTGCATAATGGACTAAGACTGACCATGTATTTACTCTCATTGGTGCATAAAACAAATTGATTCTTGGAATATTTAGTCAATAATTTCAAAATTAAATTTGACTTAGACTACAATTTAACAATTTTGGCAATGGCTTCTATTTAATCAGGACTTTACGTGCCATTTTGGTTAGGTGGGGAAACAATATGAAATACTGTTTTCTCCAGACTCTGCTCTTCTGCAAAGAACGATATCTATTTTTCAATCTGCAAGAATGATCTCGCTTAAATAATAACACTAAAGACATAGGCATCAAGCAACCAGATAATATTGGGGAGATCATTCCTCTTTACCCAACAAAATATTTCAAATATACCTGTGCCAACGGAGATGCTAGACTATATTACTTTTGACTTATCCAAGATAAAGGAGTGACTACACAAGCTTTCATTTTCCACATAGAAGTCTCATGTTCACATGGAATAATTCATACATAAAAATCCTTTGTCCTCTCACCCATTTACTTCTTACCTAACCTATTTTTTTAATAAATGAACATATTTATTAGCATCAGGTGAATTTGAAATCACATTTTCTACATGTTCTTTTATTAAGCATTTATATTAGTATGATTTCAATATTCTGCACTGATTTTGATGTTGATGTGATCCAGGTAGATGTTACCACAATGAGTAAAAATGTGCTTCAGTTAGTCATTCCCCTATGTTTCTAATATTGTGGCAGTAAATAATGTTACCACCTACTCAGGCAAAAGCAGACATAATAAACCCTGACGGAAAATGTATGGTGTCACGGAAGACCCCTACTGCTAAAATGTCTTCACGTTAGGAGGCTAAGAGACAAAGGACTGCGTGGCTGAGTATCTAGACACACACTGTGCAGGGCGAGAAAGTGGCAGTGGGAAAAGGAAGTCCTCATAATGAATCTTGGCAAGAGGACCTCCAGTTCAGATATAGCACTTGAAAATGCCACTGAAAATTACCCAATATTGTACACATGAAATGATGTCTTGGGTTTCTACCATGCCTGACCTAGCAAAGGTCAAGTCATGAGAATTCTATGCATCAGCAGCAACTTTAAACAATAACGTGGGGCATTATGAGTGTTATTTTGTTGTACATCATCCACCAATAACTGTAATATATGTAGGCATATTCACAGCAAATAGACAGCATTAATTCATTCAGTATTTCTGATTTTTTACTCTGCATATTTCAGAAGGCTTCAGACATAAAAAAACATATTCTATCATTTGGAAGCTAATATAATAGTAGAAATCTTTAACATCTACCAAAAAGAAGGCATGAACATTAATAACTACAGGTACTTATACAATACATGTTTACTATAAATACTTGCAAAGGAAAAATTAGCTTTAACTGAAAATATCTGAGTTTGCACATCGCATCCAACAAATGCTACTATGTGTATGTGAATAGAACATTATTAGCAAAGAAAATACATAACATTAGTAACATTGAGAAGAAAGGAATATTGACAATTATTCCCAGATTATTTCCAAAACATGTGTCTGCTTGGTGTTTCTCACTCATGTTATAGCAATGGAATCATTCTCATGGTCAATATTGCAGGTTGCTAAGCAGAATAATTAAATCAATCATGTTCACCTTGTGTTAAAAATAATTCACATGGTATGTGAAATTGGCCGGTAATATCTAATATAGTTACTTTCTTTTCCTTTTAAAATTAAAAAAGTAGGAAAGGAAAGAGAAACAAATTGATGATCTCCTATGGATCATGTGTATGTGACATAACACAGTAAGGGATAAAATTGGAAAGGCAGATTGGCACTCAGGCAGAGAACAGTTTAAATAGCAGGCTGAGGTTAGAATATTATTCTAAGCAAAATTAGAATCAGTTACATATTCCTGACCATGAAACTAACATAGTCCAAGAGCGGTGACTCCGGGATACTTCATAGGGAAAGGGTCTAAACGCCATGAGGCTGGTTGGGAAGCTGCTCTCCCTGGAGGAGAACATAGCATCCCAGCACAACACTCCATTCTGCAGAATCAGAAATGAACGCGCAGTTTGCCAAGAGACGACACGATTTAAAGGGGTCTTTAATTTCCTCCCTTCCAGTCTTTAGTGGAGGTTTCTAAGCTGCAGGAAATAGCAAAGAATCGTGAGCAGTTTGTATAAGGATGATGAAAAGCTGACACATGCGTGAGGAGAAAACCATTCCCCGTTCTTTCTGGAGAGTTAACCCTTTCAGCCATCTTCCTCTGCAGTGGAAGGGCCTCCACTATGAGAAGAAGCTGGCTTCCGTGCGTCTCTGTTTTCCTGATCATTTCAACAATTTGTAGTTTTTTTCATAATCTATTTCAATCCTATCTCTTAGTTTTTTTTTTTTTCCTCATCAAATTCCATGTCAACAGCGGTCATTCCAGCCCAATGCTTTGTGTACACTTGCTACCTGTCTACCACCTACAAGGCAATTGCCCTTTGACTATTTCGCTTCATACTTCTGGTAGGAGCAAAGAAAGTTAAAGCATTTAATAGACACTGACTTCTTTGCTAAACAGTTATGTAAAAGGAAAAAGAAATTACTGTACAGAATGCCCAGTTGCATGTGTAATACTGTCTTGGTTTCACATAGACATGCACAGGGAAGCTTTCTGAGGGAAGGCATGGTGATATTTAACTTCGATCCTATTAACAGTTGTTGCTTTGATATTATTAAACTCCCGCATATGAGGACATAATAAACTCTGAAGTCAGTGTACTAATCTATTCTATCCTTGATCATTTATGGTGTTATGAATTTCAGCATTTCTGAAATCCTGTGCTAAGTGTGAATAATTTAAAGTTCTGTTAACAATAATCTAAATCTCTTCTTTATGAGCCAGTCTGAACTAAGTTGGAATAACTAGTGGATACCTAAAGGAGACATTACATTAAACATAAAATATGAATTATTAGAAAATGTTTCGGTGGCACTTCAACTTTTGAAGAAGTCTATGCTTCAAATCATTTCATCAGGGAAATCAGAGAATTATTTATGATAACATACTTATATAGGTGGCTTAAAGTAAAATAATTCATATATTCTGAGAAATTATTCATCAAATCTTCAAGTAGTTTGCAAAATCCACTCATAAAAATATATTCTTCCCTTTTAGGTAATTAAAATGTATATAAATTTAAATTTACAGAGGTGTTAAAACATACAGCAGGAAGTCACATCCTGACATCTGTTTCGATTTCTTATAGTATAGTACAGAGAAAGCAAGTACCTGAGTTTTTCTAACCCAATTTCAGTGATTTTGAAGCACACACTATGCAATTACGTCTTAAGTGTGATTAAAGAAGCAGTGCTCTTGAGAATGTCTGCAATATTTGTTCTGAATTACTGCACTTTTTGACATTGAGATAATTTTGCATATTTTACATATTTTCACTTTAGTATGTGAAATATTTAAATACTTCATTTAGCATGTAGTGATGACAAAGATGGCTTGGGAAATTAATCATTTTGGTTGTCAGCTAAAATTTTGGCTGTATGATTTTTCGGAGAAAACATCAAATAATGGAATTCATTTGACTATTGAATAAAAATATTTACTGAAGATTTAATATGATCCAGCCATTTTTCTAAAAGTAAGCAAAATTACATAATTATTACATTTAAAACCATTTTCATAAATATTCATTTTCAACATCAACACAGATAAGAAATATTGTTATCTGGTATTTATAATACAGCAAATATTTTCCTGTAACACCACAGAATGGTGGAAAGAGTGTAAGAAACAAATTTCAGATACTTTTGTAAATTTTCAGAATAAGATACTATACATAGAAACTAGACCAAACTACATCAATAAAATCATTAATATTTAATGACATATTGTTAACATATAGATTTTAGAAGTATAATATAATAATAATAGTCTTTCTAAACGAATTCTACATATTTTAAATAAAACTATGCTTTCAAAAAGTAAATTCAAAATCAACTGTATTCTATAATACACCAATTATAAAAATTAGGCTACAACAACTAGTTTTAACAAATAATTATATATAAAACTACATTTTATCTCCTTTAAGTTAAAAGTTGTAATAAGAATGAAACTGCTTTCTATAGATATAACATGATAGTATAAACTTGTTATTGACAAACAGACAATTTATAAATCTTTCACAGGGTTTTATTTTGTCCAATGTACTAATTAAGAATGTTTTCTACTATTCTGTTAGATTTTAAAATTGTTCGTTAAAAATTAGAAATGATTATTTTTAGTTTGCCCCTACATTTCCTTTTGTAGCAGAATTCAAACAATTTAAAAGGCAATTTGAGTTTGTAGTTTTCATCTGTTGTGCACTTTCTTGCGAAGAAATGAAAATATGTAATATGACAAGAGATACAGCCTAGAAGATACTCTCATATTCCTATTAATTTTAAAGTAATTGCAAGAGCAAAAGCCATGTCCACTCTGCATGTCTGAACTGCCACAAGGAAGAGGCAATTATAGACTAATATGTTTGCAACACACACAGCTTGCATATTTAATTCAGGTTTGCCTCCGAAAGAAAACATCTCTTTGGTTCTTTTAAAATTCACACTAGACCACAATGAAGCAATCCTTCAAAGACATACCAGCAATATTTCTTGACACTTCATTTTGAGGTTGTTGTCTATATTCTGTTTTTATGACAGACGCAAAAGACACACAGACATTATATTTCCAGATTGCAATTTTTGGGGCTAATAATCATTAGTACATTTAAAAATTAATGCATAAACAAGAATATGAAACTGGACTATCATTATTTAATGTAATAACATATGCAATGAATCCCAAGACTCCTATTTAACATTTGTTAATCCAAGCATAAGTTTCTGCAGTGTATAATGGGACAATTTCACTTAATTTAGCCTCGACTTTTTGGTCTCTGGAAAGGGTATTACACATTTTGATTTAGAGCAGACCAATATATATTTTGGGCACCAGACTAGCTTTCTGTACTACAGATTTTTAACCTATTCCCAGGACTTGGGTGTAAAGACACTATAGTTACATATTAATGTGAACAAAAAGCATAAAAGTGTACTTCATGCTTAAGCACTCACATAGAAAAAGTAGCAATTGTGCTCTGACTTTATATAATGTATATTAAACACTTAAGCATATAAACATATGCATAATTTATAAAGGCATTAGTCATTATAATTTTTTCTCCTAACTACACACATAATTTCACCCTAAAGATTTTACCTATGCTTTATTTATTAGCAATAAAAGTCAAATTTTTTCACAGTATTCCACATAAATATAATGTATCTCTAAAACGTTACAATGATTAGGTGTAAACTAAGCCTACAAGCTGTCCGATGAAACCGGAAATAAACAAAAGGACTTCAACAGGTGAGAAAGATGTTCAACTTATAAAAATGTGCTAGTGAAGGCTACATGTGCTAAATATTTATAGTCAAATAGAATTAGTTGATTAACAAGGTTAATCCTCATGAATTTATTAAGTTGATAGCCTACCGAAGGAAAAAAATGACTGAAGGAACAAAATTTTTCTGTCCAATATGAGATATCTTCAAATATTAAATTCTGCATGACTTTAAAAATGCTCAATATTTTAGAAGTATTTATTGTTTCAATATATGTTTATAATAGCATATTAATAAACTGAGTAATAAAGCACCGGAAATAAGAGAACAAGAAAAAGTTTTTATGAGTACAATATATTAATATCTAGTAAGCACAAGTGCCTAGCTATCATTCACGAGTGCCTACTAAATAGTATTAATTAATTTTACTATAAAAAGTCACTCCAAATAAAGAAGAAATATTAAAGCCAACTCTTGGTTTCTTTGTCATTAAAAAGTAATCACTGATAAAGCAATCAAAATTATATCCAGTTCATTAGGGAGTTATAATTTTATTAAAATGTTGATACTTTTATATTCTACGGTTATCCTAATTTTCAAAACTCAAAAGTTTATATCAAAAACCTTCCATGCCTGCCTCCCATTCCCTCTTCAGCCTACTAAATGTGATAAGGCAAAATTTCCAAGGGAAATTTTCAAGCATGACAAGCCAATGAAAACTAAAATAAAAATAAATTGCTTTTAAAATAAGTAACAAAATTCAGAAGCCCCCCCAAAATGAAACTGATGTTTAATTTTAAAATATTTATGGACATTTGTAAAATACTATGAAGACTTCAAAAGCTAATGACAAAAAAAATACAACTTCTCTAATAAAAGCTAATCTTTCAACCATATAAAACTTTGTAGAACTAAAGAAGCCAAAGATAATTAACACAATTCAAAAAGAACATAGATCATATAAAAACCCACAGAGGAAGAAGTACCAATTTCTACAGCCATAATCACAAAGCATGCACCATGTGGTCATAGAAAATAAGGATGCCTCAAAGATTGTTCTAGAACTCATTCTAGTTTATTTTTCATTTGTTAAGTACAGGATATCTATTAGTTTGAATTTGCAATAAAATTTAAGACCTATATTTAATTTATTTAATACCTAAATTTAAAGACCTATACTTTGCTTTGGCCTTGGAATTAGCTTATTATCTTCATTAGAGAAAACAATGACACAAAACATGTTCCAGCCACATTTTCTGTTGAGAAATTTCAAGTTAAGATTCATGTACTAATTCAAATAGTTATGGAGTGATGTTATAAGTTGAATTGTTGCCTTCCCCTGGAAAATGATATGTTACATTTTAACACCCACTACCTTTAAATGTCAACTTCTTTGAAAATAGGGTCATTGAAAATATAACTGACTTAGACGTCTCCATCTTGGAGCATGGTAGATTTTAATTCAACTTAATGTCCTTATAGAAGATGGCTGTGTGAAGACACAGAGACACAATCGGGATGCCATGAAAAGACCAAGGACTGCAGTGACACATATAGAAGCTAAGGAAAACTCAGAGAAGAGGAGAGGCAGGTTCTCCCTCCAGAACATCAGAAGGGGCTAAAAAATAAAGTGAAATAGAATTTGCCATTTTTCATTGAAAAAAAATCTAAATATTCGAAAGGCCATATCCCCTATTCCAAAGATCATGGGAAAGCATATAATGGCACACTCAGTAGTAAAAATAGAAAGTGGACCAAGAGCTACAGATAGTGATGTAGTATTATGTATAAAAGTTACAGATGTCCCAGCACCATTGGTCTATTCAACACACAACACAGATATATGTACACCCATGTTTATAGCTGCACAACTAACAATAGCTAAAACATGGAAGTCACCAAAATACCCATCAACAGACCAGTGGATACACAAATTGTGGTATTTACACACAATGGAATATTATGCATCTATAAAGTGGAATAGCGTGGAGGCTTTTGCAGGCAAATGGAAGAAGTTTGAGAACATCATGCTTAATGAAGTCAGAAGCAGAAGGTGAAACATTGAATGGTCTCTCTGATATGAGTCCCAGATCACAACTCTTATGGAAGGTAAAACGAAAAACAGTGAGATGGGGGTAGGGCTGGGGAGGAGGGAGAGAGGGGAGGAGGTGAGACAGAAGGAGAGTGGGAAAGCGCCCTTGTCAGCTTGACAAGACACATATGTGCACAAAATGCTCAACTCCAACGTAAACCTTAAAATTTTGCACGTATACGTATCAATAAAATGGGGAAGAAAAAGTTACAGATGTCTTTACACTTCGACCTGACAATTGTAGTTCTGGAAACTTATCCTATAGCATGCAGCTGTATGAATCTTCACACACAGGAAATAGCGTAGGTACTGCCTCGTTACATTAGATGCAATATTGAAATTGTAGAATTTGCCCAAAGGCTCAGCCATAAAAACTGTTGCAGAGCTATCACTGTTAGGAGGAGTGGAAAGAACTCTATGGATTTGCACAAAAAGATCTACATAATATATTAAGCAACAAAAAGAAAGGTACAGAATTATATCTTAATGTGTCTCTTTTTGTGTATGAAGAAGAAAGAGTTAACACCTTTACAAAGAAATCTGAAGCACAAACAAGAAGGAAAAGGGTTCCTTGTGAGAGGCTGGCTGGAGGAGCACTGAGCAGCCTGAGATGACACAGGTCTCAAACATCATCATATTTTTATATTGGTTTGACTTTTAGGCTAGGCGCATTACCCCTTTAAAGGTAAGAGTAAGGCAAACAGTAATACCAAGAGATCTACAAGAAGGAACAAATAAGAAAAATAAAATTTTCAAACAGACGTCTTAGGAGGTACCTAGACTACGTCAATGAATGGTCCTTTTGCCATGTAAACTTAGACTAATAATCATGACCATTAAAAATGACATTTAAATATCCGCTGTTTTAAACACTTGGGCATATAAAATTAGACTAACAATAATAACCATTACAAATGGCATTTAAATACGTACTATATTAAACACTTTTTATGTAAGTGCTCAATTAACTCTCAAAACATCCCTAGGATGATTAATATTATTCATATTTTGTAGGTGACAAAATTTAGATAGATTAAGTAATTTGCCTAAGGTATAAAATAAAAATTGTAATTTGGCATTTTGTCATAAGAAACTATTCTCAATCATTATCCACCTATATCACTAAGAAAATTCCATTATATACCATATTTAAATCATGGCAATTTTGATCTTGAATGAAGAAATTCAATCTAGAATTTTCTATCCTTAAATGTGTCTTGGATGGAACTTGAGACCATCATACTGAGTGAAGTGAGTCAAACTCAGAAGGTAAAATGTGACAGGCTTTCTCTAATATGAGAAACCCAGAATACAGGCATTTTATAGAACCAAATGGGTGTGATAGTGGGAGTTGGAGAGATGAGGGAGAGTGTGGGAGGTCCAAAAAAGGGAGGAAGGAACTATAACGTTGACACAATATAAGTTCACAAAATAGTCAAGCTCAATGTAATCATTATATATAGTGTGTGTGTGTGTGTGTGTGTGTGTGTGTGTGTGTGTGTGTGTGTGTGTGAGAGAGAGAGAGAGATGAAAAATGTGTCAGCTTTCACAGCACATGTCCTTTTACAGTCGTTCCTCTATACTTTTGCACTTTGCAAGAGATGGAAGAAAACAGTACCTGGCTCTGCTATAAAATATATGGGAAATTGTATGAGTTCAATTAGCTTTTTTTTGTCTACAGCAAAACAATAATAAAATAAATCAAATAAAATTCAAACCCTAAAGCTCTGTGATTGCAATCTCAGCTTTGAATTTATTATGAGAAATTGCTGCCTAAGTTACTTTTCAAACAAGTAAAAGCTCAACCAAGTCAAAGTTCCTTGGCTGTCAATTCTTACTATGAAATTTTAATAAGTTGCATTTTTTTTTAGATTGTAAAATGTACCAAGGCAAAAGAAACACGTTTTTATTCTCTGAAGTAGTTCACGAGTTCTTAATTTCTTAGCTTTTTTACTAAAATTTTTTATTCATACCTAGAAAATACATCAATCTGAAGACTTAGAATTATATTTAAAATAAAACCAAAATGCAAGTGAGTCTAAAAACATAAGTAGTTACCATTTGAAAAGCATTGAATGTATACATCAGATCTAAACAAATTTGCAACTCTAATGTGGAGATCATATGACTAATTATTTTTTCCTTCATTTTTCTTACCATTCACTGCCACACAGAAACATTTCAATCAATTTTGAACTTTTACTCCCAGGAAAAGAAATCCAATTAAGTATTGATAATACTAAGAGACATAAATTAGATTCTAAGTCAAAATGACTAGCTGAATTTTTAATGATTCAAAATTTTGAAAACTATCTTCAGAAATAGTATCTGAACTAAATTCAAAATTGATCACTAAGTGAAAATTGTCTAACATAAATTAGACAACTAGTAGGTCACTATGTTCAAAGCTTTATTTTAAATTTGGTCCTACTCAAGACATCGGAGTCACACACGCAACCCATTCATGGGGCAGCTGGCCACAGGGAAGGCCCATGGCAGAGGTTACAGAACTGCTCACCCCATTGCAGACAGAAGCCCAGTGAAGCAGGAACAAGCTCGTGAGCTTTACCAAGAAGATGTCACAATGCCTCTTATTCTTTTTTATTTTAAGTACTTTAAGCTGCTAGTTGGCCAAAGGCCGCTTGGGTGTCCCTCCCTCACATCCTGGTCTACAAGTCAACAAGGAACACCTGAAATCTCTATCCTAAGAAATGCTCAATCTCAACAAAATGACAGTCTTTCCAGGTGAAACCTTAAACACCTGCCCCGTCCACCAGGCCCTACCTCTTACTAACATGCAGTTCCAAAAATATGAGGCTTTTGGGGAACCCTAAAGTGCCAAACTACAGCAGTGTAATTAACTACCTTGTCCTTAAAAGAATGACTTAGGGGGTCTGTTATCCTGGTAGAAGCACCAAAATGAAAAAAAAAAAAAAAATAGAGGCTACTTATCAGATGAGTGAAGATATTGATTCGTCTCAGATATAATTGCTGTTCTTGGAGTAATTGGAGCATCATTATTTAATTATTCAAATAAGCTCCTTAAAAATCAGAATTAGATGGAAAGTCACTAGTTTCACTTTTTGAATTATACCCTATAAACATCCATTTAATTTGAAAAAAAGAGTGAGATATTACGAGAGGGCACACTAAATTAACACATGTGACTCAATTTCTTCTCCTAATACATTTTTCTAGATTTATACTTTATCATTTCATCCATTTAATACAATTCCAGACAGGCTTCTTGGAGCTAAACCAAAATATCCCTCTCACCACAGTGTCACATACGCTTTGTCTGTATTTGTCCTCCTACCACAGGGATCAGTGCTCAACATCCACAACTCATAGGAGAAAATGGTTAATTTCCATCCCAAGTTAAGAACTTCCAGTGTGTAATCAGCTGACTCGAAAGCAGGAACATCACGGCAAAAGCACAGGGCGGAGAGAAGCTACTCACTTCTACATACTGCTGGGTGTCCAGGAGACAGAGCAGAGGAACAGCCCCATAGAGGAAGGCGTCAGGGAACAGATACAGACGCCACATTCATGCATCGATGACCCACCAGGACACACTTAAAATGCACTTTACTAAAACCTTGGGTAGCTCCCACACCAGTCAATTTGACAATAGGCTCAACCTTCACTGAAAGGATCCTTGAGAGACCATTTCTGATCTTATCACTTGAATCCAAGATCTAAATTAAAAATCATCTTCGCTGTGAAGTCACTTTCAGGCCCTCTGGGCAGAGCCCATCAAGTGTAGGCCTCTGTTATTGGTCTGGATACACTATTGGTTCCATACTCAATGCTGTGCCTTTCAAAACAAGGACAGCATCTTACAGTTCTGCATCGTAGCAAACACAGTAAAATGCCCGACTTCTTCTTTTTTTTTAACATTAAAATATCCTTGATGTTTGAGTTAGAGAAACCTTATATGAATCTTGCCTGGAATAACAAGTTATATGACTTTACTTGTAAAGATTACTTAAATGGGATCTCAGGTTCTCCATTTTAGGTAGAAATATCTATCTTATTGACATTGTATAGGAGTAAGTGAACTACTGATATTATGAAACATAGTATCAGGACACTTAATTAGAATTCAACAAATAACTGCTAAAAACAATACATGATTGGTGAAAAGGACAGTCAAGGATTGCAGATACCTGGATCATAAAAAGTATTTTTTAGAGGGGATTGAAGGGTTAAGTCTCATGAGGAAAAGGAAATCTCTCTGGAGCATAATAAAAATATTTTTTTTCAGCAGTACTGTGATCAAACTCAGTGGTACCCTACATGTGTGTTACAACCCCTGCCCCCCTTTTTTTAAGATAGTCTTACTGAATTGTCTAGTCTGGCCTCAAACTTGCTAGCCTCCTGTCTCAGCCATCTGAGAAAGTGAGACTACAATTGAGGGCCTCACGTATCTGGCTAAGAAGAGGTCTGAAAGTAAGTAGTACGTAGCTCACTAAAAATGCAGGAATCCCGATTGTGTGGTAAGACTATGCAGCACAGAAATGGGGCTGACTTCCTGCTGGCACTGATAAGGGAGAGCACATGCGTTTGGGTTAGCACAGATGGCAGATGGCAAGGTGGCCAACAGAAAATCGACAGGATAAAGCACCAGACTGGATGGTCACAAGAAGCTAGTTGAAGTAGGTGAGGGAAATTACTTTCTTGACCAAAGGGAAGGAAAGCAAAGCAAGCCGTCGCAGACACTGGATCGAAGAGGCCTTAGAGGCTCCAATGGAGGCCAACGACGCAGTGTGGACAGTAACCATTATGAAGGGTAATGATGATCACAAAGCAAAAATGTTGAGTTTCATTTCTCAGAACAGTTTTCAAAAAGTACACGGTGAATCTATCTTACCTCAGGACATGTAAAATGCAATGAATTTTACTGGCCCGCCACCAATCTATACCAAATCCATGTAAAGAATGACCTCAAATCGCCTTTTTTTATATCTCCCTAAAGTTTTAGTATTTATGAAACATTCTGTCCCCTAAAGCCAAAAAAATGGCATTTCATAATGTTTCATCTCGGATCCTTCTAAGTTGTCTTAACTTTTCCCATCATACACAATTAGCTATATTACATCACGTCTGGTGTCGTATAGAATAATCCAGCACCTGACCTCCATCAGTGTTGACCAGAGACAGGTTTACTTATTGACACTCTGGCTGCAGAGGACCCTGCCCAAATTTCCATTCAAGTATAGATGGTCAGCCCAGCAAGTGGTAGTGTTCTGGCCAACAGATCTCAGCCAAACCACCTGTAGGGGTCTCCTAGGATTCTGAGAGCTGCTGCACAGAAGTTGACACATTTTCCCATGGATCCACATCTACAGACTGGTGTAAGCCAACTCAGCACAACTCAAATAGTCAGTCTAATTTTGCAGCTATCAAAAAGGTCACAAAAGGCTGTTGTTATGCCCAAGTCAGAGTCCAATATATCTCCATGCAATCCTACTTCCCATCTTCACATCATGTTGGTGAGGTCAAGGGAGATCCCAGCAACACCGTATTATAAAAATTGAACTAGCAAATTCTAACAAAACACATACATATACATAGTAATATTTGACCAAAGAGTTAAAAAAACAGAGATACATGTATACATATGTTCATAGTAGAACGACGAACAATAGCTAAAATGTGGAAGACACCAAAGCACCCATCAACAGACCAATGGATACACAAATTGTGATATTTATACACAATGGAAGACTACTCATCTATAAAGACTGATAGGTTAGAGGATTTTGTAGGTAAATGGAGGCAACTTAAGACCATCATGATTAGTGAAGTGAATCAGAAGCAGAATGCGAAATATCAAACGGTTTCTCTGATATGAAAAACCCAGATCACAATTACTTCATAGCACTCAATGTGGGAAATAATGGGAACTGTTGGGGGGTGGGGCAAGTTGAAGAGGCACAAAAGGAGAAAGCAAAAGGATGTGTAAAATTGCCATGATATGTATGTGTACAAAATGGTCAAGATCACTGTAAACTAAGTTTTGCACTTATACCTATCAATAAAAGGGTTAGAAAAAATCAAATTCCTCAAACATTTATCATGCTTGTATGACTGAACCATTCAAAATTCTTCTAGCCTTTGTAAAGGCTCAGCACACAATTCTTACAGGTAGTCAGTCTAGAACTACTTATTTCACTATGACTTAGCCAATAAGATTGCTTACACAGTAGTCCACCTGAGAACACATTTCCTCGGGATTTCAGTGTATAACAAATCACTTGAAAATGAAGTACAACCTAATTTGCTTTTAGCGAAATAGCTATGATATTATACAGGAATACTTACCAATCAAGCTAAGGATTATTTAGAGAAATAAGACATTAATAACACAGTTATTTATTTACAAATACTTATTAACTTCCCTGTACTTTCCTAGGAACTGAACTGGTGACCAAAACAAATAGGATACCTTACACCAGAAATTCACTATACTTATGGAAATGGTGAAAGCCATATTAAAATGAACTAGGGTAGTTTAGGTAAAATGTCTTATCATATTATGTTATGGTTAAATTCCTTAATGAAGGTGATTTCATGTTTACATAATTCCCAATTTTTAACTGAAGTTGAAATCAAAACAATTGAAAATTTAAAAAGTATAAATATTAGGAAGAGTGTAGCATTTATATAACCTGCCCAAACATATTCAGTTTATGAAGAGCTTACTGTCAAGCTAATTGTGTTCTCTCATATTGCCTTCATGAATGAAAATTTATTTTTTCCTCTATGTGTACTTACTTAGAATATTGTTTTAAGTTACAGACTGAAAAAAGGTAAGTCCATCACGAATATGTTGAGGAACAAGAAATACTGAAAGGAAATAGTCAGCTAAGAAATATATTTTTGGAGAACTTTTCTTAAAACAAAATAACAGTCTTCAAGTTACAGGTAAGACCTTGCCTAGAAAAAACAAATTTTTAGCTTGGAGAATTTGCATTGCAGAAGACTCTGTTCTGGCTACTGAAGATTATTTATATATACCAGTTTAGTGTTTAAGAAATGAAATTCTTGACAAGCCCATATATATACTTAAAGAAAGGCTGAAAAGAACAAAGACACAATGGAATGTAAAAGCAATTCCTAATCTAATGTATAAGTGAGGATAATAAAGAAAAAATATTAAATGAAAATAGACAAATAGATATTTGCTGATGTATACAGAAGAATGAAGTGCTTGTTAAAGTGTAGCATTAGAACAGAAAATACAAACAATAGAACATCAGAATGAATAAAGAGATTAAAGTTACAAAAACATAGCAGAAATAAGACTAGGAAATCTTAATTATTGGGACGATTTGCAAGAATACTAGGGAAAAGCCATGCTTCATCGCTTACTAATTTGCAGGACTCTGGACCAATCCCACTCACTCACCCTCTTACTACTTTAATTTCTTCACTATTCAGACCTATTTTACAGATTTTTGTGAGATTAAACAAGATACACAATGGACCAGTTTGGTACTGGTCCTAACCCACTGTCACTGCTGAACCATCAGTGACCCTTAGAAGGGTCTCATTCACAGTCTAAGTGCACTGGGGCTTAGGAGGAGGCTTCAAGTCAATGATTCTTAACTGTTTATCCAAACTTCACAGCCATTACAAATCTCCAGAAACTGAATGAAAAACATGGTTGAATCTACACATATGTGAACGTCTACAGAACAAAGCATCCATTGCTTTCATTGAATTTTTCAAAGGATTTTGTGAACTGAAAAAAATGATAAGAATCCCTGCCTGAGGGTTTTTTTTTATTTCTGCCGACAAAGAAAATATTATTGACATAAAAACATGGCCAGCCATGCTAATTTCAGTTGTAACTGAAAGTTCAGTTGCTCTTTTGGCGCTTATGTAAAGCGATATTCTTTTGAACTTAGTTCCTGTTACTTCCCCCATTTCCTACCTCCAGAAGGGAAAATTATCTCAACTTAGATATACATAGTATGTCAACATTTAGATTCCTTCTGCAGTTTTACATGTTTTCTTTTACTTTGATAAACTTTTTAACTCTGTGAAAACAATGTGTATTACCAGCATTTCCAGTCTTGGTACTAGTGTTGGCAATTGCCAACCTACACCCATAAGACAATCTAGATTGGTCATTTTACATTTTACATCTAAATTAAAAGGGGTGGGGGCTGGAGGAAAGGCACAGTGGTTAAAGTGTTTGCCTAGCTAGCACAGGGCCCGAAACTCGATTCTCAACCACCACAGAAGACTGGGCATGTTGGAGCATATCTGTAATCTCAGCACTCAGGAGGCTGATGCATGAGGAATGAGGATTGCCATGAGTCCAAGGCTAGCCTGGACTACATAGTGAGTTCAGGAATCACCTGGGATATAAAATGAGGCCCTATCTGAAAAGTAATTGATTAATTAATTAAATTTAGAAAATAAGTCAAAAGGGACAATTTTTAGATATCTATTTAAATTTTAGCCTGTGTGTAATGTTAAAGAAGAGCTTCATTTTTATTGAAATTTACGATCTAGGTATTTTCTAGGTATTTTTTTATCAGCATTAACAACCTTATAAAGAGTCGTGAACTACCATTTCTTAAAGTGAATGCTTCATTCCTTCTTAGTTCTCTGTGTGGATAATAAGATTGCATGTTCAGAATTCCTGTAGCTCCCAATGAACAACCCAATCACTGACTGTCAAAAAATGTCTAATGTCATTCCTTATGAGGGAAGGTTTTCCAGTAGTGTAGGGTTGTTGCGTGGCTGAAATTGGAAGGTGCATATTTTTAAATTTCTCTTCACTTATTCATAAAACTTAAAAAGCAGGAAAAAGCTAGAGGGACCTCTCCTAGAACTTTTTAAAATTTAAATTCTTTGCAGGATTTCTGATTGACTACAATAGCTAAATAACAAATATTTTCTCACTCTCAAGCATACCCAAACTGTGACCCACTATTTCTTTGCCCTTGATTTTCTTAATGTTACAATGAAAAAATTCAATTAAGAAATTCTAGTACTTATATATGTATATTAATTGTATATTCTATATGTGGGCCAAGTGACCTAGTCTTCACACAGAGACAAAAAAAATGGGGGGGGGGTGAAACAAAACAACAAACAATGGACCAATAGTT
>PVKB01004630.1:0-133104 GCA_004027205.1 Ctenodactylus gundi
GATCCTCCTGCCCCGGTCTTCCGAAGTGCTTGGATTACAGACACACACTATAGTTCTTAGCCAGACAAATGCTTTTAAAACAATATTTGTATTTGCAAAACCCTGCTAGAACTTAATTCAGTCGGCAAGCATTTTTAAAAGAAGTGGACTTGTGCTTTAAATACAAGAGGGGATGTAAGACTCAAAAGAAGCCAGAAAAAAAACCTTCTCAAGTTGGAAGCCGAGGCAACATTTCCGGGCTCCTCCAGCCCCTCTTCCCCCTAAGTGATATAATTCCATTTCATAGAATCCAGCGGGGAAGACTGGAACTGGGAGGAACAATGAATGACCTGTCAAGTTTCACGTGCATTTGCACGTGCAGTCCCTGACTTGTTGACCGGTTTGTCCCTGTCACGTGTTGGTTGAAGGGGAATTCCTGGAAATAAACCTGAATTGTCTATTCCTATTGCTTAAGTTAGTATAACCAACGAACTTTTCCAAGGGTTCAGGTGTCTAAATCGCATTCGGTCTTCAGCACATTTCTGGTCAGACCCCAGGGTATCAGGACCACGAACGACGAACCTGCCAGGAGTTGCCTCGTGCTCTGGGAGTGGGGACGGGCTGATGAGTCAGCCTTCTGCCCTCACAGGATGCCTGATATGCCTGCCAGTTCTGAATCTGATCGTGAAGAAGGATGGGCCACAACGTGGGAAGTATGACTCACCTTTTGTAGAATGAAAACGTGGAAAGCCAGTGGCGTGCAAACACCCACGTCGGAAGGCAAGGGCCTGATTCGGGAAAGAGGCCCAAAACATCCGTGTGTATTTCATAAGAACAACTGCACCTGTGTCTCTGAGATGTTGTATTCCTTTGACTCCTTACGAATTGTGTGACATAGTAAAGACCCAATGCCACCTAAAATTGGATCTAAAATGGCCTGGTCTTATTCCTAAAAATCACAGCCGATGAAAAGGTAAACGAGTCTACTCCGCAGTAGAGCTGAACTCCAGAGAAAGCCAGGGCCCCTGTCTCACCGAAGGGCTGCATTTGCCTTTAGGAGCGCTTCGCGGGGCTGTGTTTGATGGCGGTGCTTCTGCCGGAGGACAGCTACATTTGTCTTGTTTCACTCCCTTCTCCCTTCACCGCACCAGTGTCTGTTTTGGTCCTTTGCAATTATCTCTTTTTATTATCTGTCTTAATTAATTTTTCATCACTGTGACTTAGTACACAATGTGCACAAGTTAGAGGAGGAAAAATTTTAATTTAGCTCGCAGTTTCAGAGCACATGACAGAGGCAGAGATGGGAGCAGCACTTCATAGCATTGCAAACAGAAAATCAAGTCCAGTCCCCCAGGAAGGGAGGAAGTGACATTTATCACTCCAGGTCCTGTCCCAGTGATCCACCCCTTCTTGGTCCAGCCTCAGTGTTCTTCCCCTTCCACGTAGTTTTAAGCCCCTAATCCTCCACACATTTATAATCTATAATCCACCACACACCTGTGGTCTATAATCTGCCACATACCCGTAGTCCATAATCCACCATAGCTTGTCTTCCACCACACACCTATAATCTACCACATCCCCATAACCCACCCCTCCAGACCAGACCCCAATCTCTTAACAGCACATGGTTCCATAGATAATCAATAACATCCAAATTCATGAGACTTTTGGGGGAATATTCCGGAACTAAACCACAATATTCAGGGGGAGGTTAGAGAAGATATGTGTTGGCACTCAGTGATATAAAAGCAATGTCACTTTCAACTGAGCTCTGTGGCTAAATTTGGACATAGTCTTGGGGAGCCCGTTCTACAGATTAGGAGATGTTCCTAAAACGACAACTACTCACCCCAGCCTTTCACTAACTCTTCACCTGGAATTCCCACTCCTCCATCCGTAATTCCACAGAATTTTAAAAAGAACTCTTGATGTTACAAATGTTCAAAGTGATTGATAGGCAGAAAGAAGAAGGAACCAATATTCTCTCATGATGTATTTCATGGCAAAGTATATGTATATGTTCCTACAAGCTTTCACACTCTGTTCAAAAATAATACTTTGCTTAAAATTTAAATGTAGCTTAAATTCATGACTAGTAGAAATATTTTAATGGCTGCTTTGGAAGCATGGGATAATGGAGATTACTTTAATTTTATGAGAACAATTTTTTATTGGGATGTACACTACACTGTATCATTTTCAGTAGATTCAATAATTTATCACTAATACTGTGACTGAAGCTAGATGGGAAATGATGGTTAATTTGCATGAATTCACCATGTACATCCTCCAGTATTATCATGGCTACTCAGTAAATAAAATGAACGCAACTCCATTAATCTTAACATTATTGATAAATTCAGCAAAATCTTCAGTAATAATCTGTGTGATATATAGGATTAGATTCATCTTCACACATCCAACAGATAGCCACAAACATATGCCCTTTCTTTAACTCATTAGTTGTGAGGCCTGTTGCTTTACAGAGGCCACGTCTTTGCGTCATCTGCCGGTCCTCCCAGACGTCGCTCTCCTCCTTCCCCCACCGTCCCAGGGTGCACTGCAGGTTCTGCTGTGGACTCTGATGGCTGCTCCAGTCGCAGGCTCGGCTCTATTCTCCTGGCCGCCTCACCCACCCACATCTCCTTCCCGATGTCAGGAAGGTCTGCTCCATCAGCACTGAGACAGGAGCTCATGTGTCGCCCCCCGAGGGGAGGACGCCAACAGGCGATGGCCCAAGACCTGACACCTTTGTACGCTCTTGTGCTACACTCTCACCTCAGAACATCACACTGAATAGCTCGGATCTCTGCCTGTCCCTCTGAGATGCGGTGAGCTAGTAGTGTGCAGAGATACCCTACTTGTCTCTACAGTTTTAATGCCCACAGAGGACGTGCCCTGAGCTCACAGCACGTGAGCTGAATAAGCAGATAAATGTGGAATGAACCATAGGTAATTGAACTGCCGTCGAGATTTCCTGTTTCCCTTTTGTCAGTCCTCAAAACATCTTCAAAAATATGCCCGGGACGATGCTGAAAACCTGGTCCTGGAAGTGTGTGGTGTTGTTACCCTCCCCTTGGGGTGAGAACAAGGACACATACTTGGCCCATGCATCATGAAGCTCAGCTCAGAATAAAAGGGTTGAGGTTCTGGGTTCCTCAGTCCACAATCGCCTCAGGAAGCGCCTCCACCTGCCTCTGCAGAGCCAGGTGAGGGAGGGCCTTTGCTGACAGAGCTGAGCCAACAAGTCTGTCCTTCAGCAAGGGCAGAGGCATGGGAGGACGGGGAGGGGGGTGGGGGGGGGGGCAGAGGGGCCCCTAGAGGGCAGAAGAACCACGGTGGGGAAGCGCCCAGCAGGGGGCTCTGTAAGCCAGTGCCTCAGGAGCCCTCCCTCTTCCCTGTGTTCTGGAGATGCATTCGCTACCCTCAGATTCTCGCAGCTCCCGCCCTATCCGAGCCTGCCAGGAGTGCCAGGCCCTGACAGTAGGGTGTTGCTTCAAGTACAGAGTACCTGCAGGGGTGCTCTTTGTGTTGGGACAGTGTGACAGGAGCCCTGAGACTTGCCTAGAACCCTGTGAGCCCTTCTCCTGGCGTGAGAGAAGGCAGGGGCCAGCTGGACTCTGAAACAGTCAGCGTTGGGCTTCTCCAGATCCCGGCAGAAGAATCTCCAACTAAACCAAGGAAGGAGGCGGCACTGACCCGAATCCTCTGTGTCGATGCGTATTCTGGTTTTGTTCTGTGCAGGTTCTCTACAAGATGTCTAGCCAGCAGAGCCAGCAGCAGTGCCAGCCCCCTCCCGCGGGCCTCTCTCCCAAGTGCCCCCCGAAGAGCCCAGCACCGTGTCCTCCTGCCGCCCCCTCGGCCTGTGCCGCCAGCTCCGGGGGCTGCGGTGGCCCCAGCTCCCAGAGTGGCTGTCGTCGGCGGCGCCACCGCCACAGGCGCCGCAGGTCCGGCAGATGCGGGCTCCGGGGCTCTGACTCCTGTGAGGGCAGCAGTGGCCAGCAGGCCGGGGCCTCTGGCTGCAGCCACAGCTCTGGAGGGTGCCGCTGACCTGAATCATGGGATAATTAAAACACCGAAGAGAAAAGCCTCTGGGATGCGTGAAGCCAGGCCTAGCCCGGGGTGGGGAGGGGAGCCCCTTTCTTGCCCTGCTCTTTCCTGGTGACGTGTTCCATGACCATTTGCAAGTGTTTTCCAGGGTTGATCCTGCTGGTTCCCAGGGGCTTCAATGCGGCCCCTTTCTTGTGTCGCTGAAAAATAAAGCTGTTTTCTCTTGCCGCGACCTTGGCTCCGCACGCCCGCGTCTTTATCCTACCCAGCCCCAGGCGCAGAAGCCTGTCTCAGAAATCAACACAGAGCAGGTCCTACACACTCCCTACAACTCCCCAGTCCCTGTCTGACAGCGCCGGGTACATCCCAGGCAGCCGCTTCGGGTGTGTTCCGTGACACGTGCTAAAGGTCTCCTAGGGTGGGGCAAGGACTTCCTCGTGACTGACAAATTACGTCCCTCTGGTCTTCCCCAAACGTGCGACCCCATCATTGTGGGTTCATAGGCTCGGTCCTTTTTCCTTTACTCAACAATCCTGATGTGGAGATATTTCTGCTGCAGCTCTCAGTTTCCGAACACCTACCCTCACCCCAGCTGCTTCTAAGCCTGTTTCTAAATGGACATCTTTGATATGATGAGATCAACTCTACCACAGAAGTGTTTACAAAGACCTCAAGCCCAAAGAGCCCAGTCTCTCTGCAAGTCAGTCTCCCACTGCGCACAGGTCCAGTAGAGTGATGGAGACCTCAGACATCCCCTCAGAATGGTAACTAGACAAGGTCACTGACCTGCAGGAATACGATGTGTCAGATAAGAAGCTCCCCAGAGGCCTTTACAGCCTCGGTGTGGCAGCATGGGGAGCACAGCAGGAGCTGTGGGAGATGCGGAGATACTAACCACCAACGACCCAAGTCTATCTAACTAGACTACACCTACCAAAGAACACTGGGAATGATGGGAAGGGATTGACATTTCTTAAAATTAGCACGTCGGAAAATGTCAGGAGGAAATTACACTGTCATAAAGAAACATAGAAGAATCAGTGAACTTGAAGATAGAATATTTGAGATTATCAAGTCAAAGCAACAAGAAGAGAAAAGAATTGACAATACCTGTGGAAATTATATTACTTCATCATGAAAACTAACTTCTACTTAACAAGAATTTTAGAAGAAAAAAGAGAGAGAAATGTTCCAGAGGACATATTTAAGGTACTAATTGAAAATGGGAAGAACAGGAAAGAGAAAAACATGAAAAAGATCAGACGTAGAAACATCAGAAACCTCCAAACAAATTCAAGCTGATGAGGAGCTCGCTGCAAGATGCCACAATCAAATTATCAGATATTGAAGATGTAAGGAACGCCGACGGCAGAAAGAGATAAACCTTCCACATTCAAGGGAATCTCAATACAGCTATCATCAGATTTCTTGGCAGAATCTAGTAGTCCAGGAGAAAGCAGGATGAATTCAGAAGGGAACAAAAACTGCTACCCAAGAATACTTTATTTAGCGGGTAAAGCCATTCTTCAAAAATTGGAAGAAATCGAGACTTTCTCAGACAAACAAAAGCTGAGGAACTGCATCATCGCTCAGCCTGCTCTACAGAAATCGATAGAAGGATTTCTCCCAGCTGAAACAGAAGACTGCTAGCTAATAACATAATGGATGTGAGCATAAAAAACCCAGTGGTGTAAAAGTAGGTGAAGCAATTTTATTCCTACAGTGAGGGCTAGAATATAAGCTAGCAAAAACAAGCACAGCTACAACGAGTTGTTAAGGTACACAATTTTCCTTCAGGAAACTTCCCATTCCCACAGAAAGCTCTGAACCCCCAGGTGAGATTAGGCCTGTCCTTATCCCATAGAACCTGAAATAACCGCAGTTGTATTCCCTCATTTGGTGCATTTCCCATGTTGTTGGGATTGTCAGGCACCAGGGGAGGCTGGCTCTGTCCTTTGCAGCTGTACTCCAGTGCTGAGCACACGTTCTGACCCTCAGCTGGTGCTTAAAGTTTGATGAGGTAGGAACTGTGGTGGCGTTGGCGGGGTGGTAAATGTCTGAGTGAGATGTTCAGGTGGCAAGGGTTGATGATGCCTGTTAGAAACGAGGCGGATCAGTTCTGTAGGAGAGAAGAGAGTGGGTGGCATTTCCACCTGCAGGTCAGGCCAGACCCTCTCAAGTGTCCCCAGGAGCATCGTCAGCACCATTTCCCTGAGGCTGGCGTCTTCTGCAGTCATCTACACCAAGACACTGATGAGGAGCTATGCTGGGACACAAGTTACAACCCCGGACTTCCCGGGTAGACAGGAGGGAGACTGCTGCTGTTCGTGTGGCCTTGTCGGGGGGCTGCATGGACGACAGGGTCCACCTGATCACTCCTATTCTCCCCCCACATTTCTAGTCTTAAATACTTTCAATAATGTGGGGCAAATGACTGACAAAACTGACGTGAGTCTGTGCCTGGACCTATGAACCCAGGGGAATCAGAAAGCTCATTCTGGAGATGAGGTAACGCCAGGGAAGGTGGGATTTCTTCTCAGTAGTCTCCTCCACTACCTCCATTCTCAGCTTACGTCCTTCCTAGTCTAGTCTCAGAATAACTCATGGGTACTCTCCATTTTCCAGTATGGGGTCATTTTAGAATTAAAAAACACAGTTGTCCTATAGATGTTAATGACTATAAATTCTTTACATTATTAATTTTATAAAATATAACATGTTAGTTATGTATCCTACCTGTCTCCTGCTTTTTAACCTGTTAATATTAAGCCATAAATAATTTTCTCTCTAAGAAAACATAAATCCAGGGTAAAATATTATTGTGATTTCAAGATATTTAAATAATATAACATATGAATTATTAAAGATTGCCCTAATTATAGCATAGCCCAAGCAGTAACTCAAATCGTGAACTCAAAGATAGTAACTCAAATAGGTGAGCATATTTTAGTTTACATTAATTTACTAAAATCCAAGAGAGGACATTTTTAGCTCTTACAATTTGTTTATTTGTCAATCAAAAGCCAACTTGTTTTTGCTCCTTACTGCTCAGGAACTCTGCACTGCATCTAGTGCAGAGGCGATACGAGGAGTTTCCACCGACGAGGCCCCACGTAGGCCCCCGGCACGCGCTTACGTGTCTCATCGCCAGGAGCTCAGGGACAGCTGTGGATCACATCTGGAGGCCCTGGTGACTGGGCAGCCTGGGGGCTTCATGCTTATTGCGCTGCAACATTTATCCCTGGGGACTTGTTTTATAATTTGTTTTTATTCACGCCTCTGTCCATTTAGATCTGATCTCAAGAAAGAATTTAGTCGTAATCGTGGTTGTTCGTTGGCAAGTACAAGGCAGACTTTACTCCGTCACGTGAGCCAAACAGGGACCGAGGGGGATGGGGAGGTAGGCGCCCAGGAGACCTCAGTGGGAAACTCACAGACGTTTGTTTTGCTTCCTAATTAGATCTCATTAGATGGACAGCATAATAGTGCCAAGAAAAGATCTGAAGCTAGCTCTGGGCACATGCCTGGCTGCCACCTCCCCTGGCTGTGAAAGCAGCAGTGTGCTCAGGTGCTGTACCACACACCCTGCTCGAGACACGAGGGCCCTGCCCTGAGTTACACATCCACGGCCTCCGCAGGCCCAGCCTCCTGCCTCTCCCGCCTCCTCTGCATTCAGTGAGCGCGCGAGGGAGTGGGACTCAACTTATGATGACTGGAAACACTAATGTCACAGCAGAGAAGAGGGAAATGGCTCGCTCTGGAGCACAGACAGAGAGACAGAGTGCGGACAGAGCTGTGAGGGTGGCAGAAGCCAGGTCCAGAGGGAGTCCCTGTGGGACACGACAAGAGCTCTGTGACCACTGGGGAAAGCAGCATGCAGATGCCTCCGTAACTGAACATAAATAGATTCCATTTGACCCAGTGATACCTCTTCTGGGAATCTGTCCACAAAAGTAAAAGCAACAACACGTAACAGAGGTATGTGTTCACACGTGCTTACAGCGGCACAACTAACAATAGTTAAATTATGGAAGAGCTGAAATACCCACCAACAAATCAATGAATCCAAAAACACGTGGCATTTACATACAACCAAGTGCTACGCTTCCATAAAGACAGATTCGAGGCATTTGTAGGTAAATGGACACAATCTGAGACCATAATGCTTAGTAAAGTGAGTCAGACTCAGAAGATTAAACACTGCGTGGCTTCTCCATCATGAAAAACCCAGAATATAGGCAATTCTTAGATAAAATGGGTGACATATTGAAAGTCAGGGAGCAGGAGGGAGGGGACAGGAGGATCAAAAAGGCGGAGGAGAAGGGATTCTAAGGATATTGCAATATGTATGAGCAAAAAACTCTCAAGCTTCATGTAACCATGGAATATCGCATCGATATATCAGTAAAAATGGGGGAAATAAAATAGAAACTTGAAAAAAGAATCCTGTAACTTGAAAAGATCACAGGAACTCCCTCTCGTCTGCTTTCAATACAAGCCCACATATCCAGAATGTTTTTCCCAAACAGAGGCATGCAGTCCTTTGGCAACGCAAAACCGTGAAAGCCCAGTGGACAGTCGGGGGAGCAGCTGGGGGTGGGGCCAGCACCTCCTCCACATCCACAGCAGCTTCTCTTGCTCCTGCCACTCTGGACTCAGACAACAGCTGCTTTTAGAGGCCCCGAGGAAGCGAACAGTAGATTCTGAACTGACAGTTCCTTCACGGACATGTCCTGCCTGCAGAACTAGAAGCAATGCCAGGGCCCTCTCAAGTGGCCCCCAAAGAGCCCAGCACAGTGTCTGCCCGCTACTCCCTTCTGCTGTGCTCCCGGGTTCCGAGGCTGTGGTGGCTCCAGCTCCCAGAGTGGCTGTTGCGAAAGCCGCTGTAGGCGCTGCAGTGCCACCCACGCCTGCTCCAGAACTCCGACTCCCGTGAGAATGGCGGTGATCAGCAGTCAGGGGCTCTGGCTGTGCTGCAGCTCCGGAGGTCGCTGCTGACCTGATCCAGAGGCTGAAACAGGTGACTTCAGAGGACACAAGAATCCCAGGGGCCAAAGGAGAGCTTCTTGCTGGCACACCCTTCTCGGATGCTTCGCTTGGCCTTCATAGGCCGGTCTCGTCAAGATGCAGTCTTCTTCAAGGCTCAGAGGAGCTCTCCCAGAAGCCTCCTCCTGTCTGAAGTCAGGATCTCATGGTTCCCTCCTCTGCCACTGCTGAACCTGACACTGTCCACAAAAGAAAAAAAAAAGTTGCCTGTCCCCACTCCCACTAGCACCTCACTGTCCTTTACGCTCTTTCCCCAGGTGGCTGGGGTGTGCCCACCCCTGCTGCCCCTCAGATCCAGCACTGCCACACAGAAAACGCAGAGTCATAGCTCTAGATTTGAAAAGACTGGAGGGTTGCCATCGCACGCATGATGGATTTGTGAGGCAGCAGGGAGAGGAGGGGTTGGACTAGGCCCTCAAGAAGGAATGGCGCATCCTACAAAATGTGGGTAGGTATTCACCTCCCACTGGACTCCCAGGCTGCCATGAGAGGCTGCTGTTGACTGTGGACGAACTGTTTCTTGCATCCCAATTAAAAAACAGTGAGTTTGTGGGAGGTAATTATCCCCAAAACTAGAATAGGCCAATCTTTACAACTGGAAGGAAGTTAGTTGTCTGGGGGACATTTGGAAATACCTGAGGACATTTTGGGTTGTCGAAACCTGGCGTTGGAAAGGGTACCATGGACATTTAGTGAATAAACCCCAAAGATAGCCTTACATATTCCACAAAGTACAGGATAATCTCCCATGACAAAGAACTGTCTGTCCCAAACACCAACAGTGCAAAGGCTGAAAAACTGATTAGAATAAAAAATGAGGTGAGGAAAGGGATGGCCTCTGGAATGACAGATAATGCCAGCTGCCTAATGAAAATTCCATAGGGAAGTGGGAGAGTGAATTAGTTAAAGCTACTGATGGTATGGATCAGGAGAGAGACGGGACTGAGAGTTTAGAAGACGTAACAGGAAGACCGTGGACTATGAGGCAAGTTGGAGAAGGGAAAGGGAAAATGAGAAGTGTTGCCATGGCTACAAATTAGTATAATTGTACAAAGAAGCCCAAAGTGAGTACTGCCAGCTCATTCGATTCTCTAAGCATTCTGTAAGATAAATGATTGATTTTATAGCCACATTTTACAAATGGGTAGAGTAGATCTAAATTTTTTGTACTAGGACTCTGGACACACAAGTAGGTCCACACTCTTGGCCACTTGCCACTTTTCCTTAAGATTTTCAAGAGATCTTCAGAAACAAGAAGTCTTTTCCACTAAACACTTACGTTGTGCTATTTAACGTTGTGGATTTCTTTTTTAATTTGCAGAGCTAAGGGCCCAACATGTGAATCATAGCTCCATTAAATCTTTTTATAATTTTTTTCTCATATTTGTGACCTAAAATATAAAATTCTACTCGCCCAAGGTTGAAATTATTTTTTTAGGACTGAGTCTTTTACTCTATCTTCCAGACTTCTGGAATACTAGTAGAGGAAGCAGACTGGTCCACCAAAGCCATCCAAATGGTTCTTAGAATAAACTAAAGGAGCGTCACAGATCCTGAACTAAATTTCAATTAAAAATGTGGGAGAAGTTGATGTGAGGATAGGTGAAAACATAAATCTATGCAGCACTTGAGGGGCTCATTGAATTTATAAAATATTAAACTGATTGTTTTCACCTCCATATCCAAGGACTCACAGTTTTCAAAACTCGGGAATTTAATAAAAAAGAACTCCCAAGGGATTTTATGAGACATACTCTGACCAGGTCTGATTCACTCTCCAGATCAACAAAATTCCTTGAAAGGAAAACCACAAGCTACTATGCCTAAAATCATCACCACAGGCTGCTTATCACTCAAAACTTGAGGAATTCTTGAGTTGCTCTCCACCACGAGTCAGAACAGTGTCCAAGGCATGCTGAAAATATGACTCAAAAATGTTCAGGATGGCTAAGATTGCTGAAAAGTTTGAGTTGCTGTGATTTTGTGTGACATCTGATCAGCTGTACTGACAGACATGAGTCCCATGAATTTTGGTGGAACCATGCCACTAGTCCCAATTTTGAGGACCATTGTGTGAAGAGTGGTTGGATCTTACGGTTCACGTCCTTAAGTACATATCAGCTATGAAAAAGGAATCGAACTTTGAAGAAGCAGAGTTTTTCATCTACCAAGGACATAGAATGAGAAGCGAGGCTCATAATCACCAGGCAAGCCCAGCGTCCAGTGACAAAGTAATTGACAGTCCCCACAGTAGGTGAATCCACTGCGAAGGGCCGGAAATAGAAGTCAAGCCAACCAATAAAGTTTGGACCTGCAGCAGGAGGACAGACAAAGACAGTCAGTTGTGACTTACACAGTTCATAACAGTGCTTCTAAAACTGGTCCCCAACTGGTGAAAGCTCAATGGACTGGAAAAAGATGGCTTGATTCTCATGTGCTAATCACCCTGACCCAGTTCAGGGGCAAATTGTTAGAATTCATTCATTCAAAAATGATTTATTGAGCATCTTCCATGTACATACATGGCTTGGGTGTGGGAGAGATGATGGAGAACACAAATAATTAGATGCTGTTCTCAGGGGAACATCTGTTCCAGTGGCTTTATTCAATACAGTTCCTTGTTAAGGTACAGATGTCCCTGCATCTCAGGTTTTTCTATACCCTCAGAAGTGGCAGTGTAGGTTTAATAAGCACAATGAAGGACCCCCGCCCCCCAATCTGGGAAAAACCTTGAGAATAAACATATTGGCTTTGCTGATGGAAAAGGCCCATGTAGTAGCCATAGTTTATTTCAACATGGGCAAACAGTGAAGTAGACCTTCCTACAGCAGGAAAAACTGACACATTTACTGAAATAACATTGTTTTATAAAGATGTGACCTATTCTTAAGTTTGATTATGCCTCAGAATAAATATGCAATTGGAAAATTCTACACAGCTAATTTAAATGCAACTTCTGCACACATCAATTGTGACTTCTGTTGCATCAATTGCACTACGTCGGATGTACCAAAATCGCTGTCAAGTTGATCACTTAGTATCCACCTTATACCAATTACAGTTCATCTTTCAGCCAAATTCTCCCTGGCTACCCCAGCCTGTATGAGTCAGCACACTGTCAGACCTACAATTGAAACGTAGAAACACAGATTGAGTAATTTGCCGACACATCACTCATCAGAGACAAGTTAGAGTTCACTCTAGTACCTTGGTCCAGGTGCTGTCATAACACTAGCCTTTCCTCCTGTCAAACACTACAACCTTAGGAGACCTGTCATCTGAAGAAATGGGGAAAAAGTTGGGAATGCCGAACTCCTCAGGCAGGGCTCTGAAAGCGCATTCTATTCTGGGCTCTTCTGTCTGCCAATATTTGCCCACGGACACCAGCTTTCTTTCCCCCCTCCCTCCTGCAAAGACAGGACTGCTTTCACAGTTTCATGAGTTCCTCTTGGCATCCCTGGGGACAGCAGCTACTGTGGTGAAGTGGGGCTCCTCATCCCAAAGGCTGTATGCCCAGTGCCAGCCGGTTCGGACAGGCTGCTGATTTCACCTCCACCACTCCCAAGGGATACCAAGTGACAGCATCTGAACACGCGAGGTGACAAAACACTGATACCCAGAAATTCTTGCCTAAGCCTGAGGGATCTTTACCCAGGTTCCTTAGCCTCATCATGCCGGGCCACGGATGCTTGGCTGCTTGAATGGCTGCTCTACTACCCTGTGAGTTACTCAGCCAGCACCAGGCAGTGTTCACTTACAATGAGATGTATTTATAACCTAATGGGTTATGCGTCTGTCCCAGTGCTAGGTTTGTTGTATTATCCATCTATTTTTTAAAGAGCAATAAATAAATAAATAAATAAATAAATAAATAAAATAAAACAATAATTTCAAAAGACAAGAGAGAGATGAAAGAAAATGAGTCCATAAGGTTAAGGAATGAGTGGTTGGGTTGTTGGAGTGGGGGCACACCCTCTCACAGAAAATCTCACCATCCTTTCCCATGTCCCCTTCCATGAGGTGCTGTAGCCTGCAGATGAAGGACATGGGACCTGGTGACAGGTCCCTGCCACACTGTCCCTGTGGCATTTGCAGTGTTCTTTGAGGTGTTCAGACAGATGCTCTAAGCACAGAGCATCAGTCACTAAGGTGTCCAGATGCCCAGGCCCAAGCAAAGTCCTTGGGCCCTGAAGTGTCGTGGACAGGCGAGGAACTAGAGGGTACAGTGTTAGGACGGGACGGTGGGACGTGAAGCTAGAGGAGGCAGCCAACCCTGATGAGTGAGAGACAAACATTGTCTGCCAACAATTTTATTCATGTGTGGACTTGACTATTGAATGACACGCCCAGGTGATCCCATCCTCCAACCTCCAGTTCTCACTCTTCCACCTGTGTGACTTGGCATTCTCCAGCTCAGCTACACGGCAGAGCCACCTGGAGAGAGGTTAGAAACACGAGTCTCCACTTCAGGCCAAGCCAATTAATCTTTGTGAACGGAGCTATGAGTTTAATGTTTTGTTTTGTTTTCCAGACATCCAGTCTGCTGCAGAGAGTTGTCAGTTCTCCAGAAACATTACGCTCTCTGATTTCCTAATACCACCTTCCTTCCTTTCTTTCCGAGATACCCTTTGGTATTTATGTGACTTTGTGAAGTAACAAATCTTTCTTCAACTCCATTTGCCCGTCCTACATCCCCTGGCTTTTTGGTGGTTTGGCCTATTCTTCAGCATCCCTGACCACCACTGACCTGTGCTCAGGGTTGAGCCTATCTCCACGGTAAGTACAGAAAAGAGATTAGACTCCGTGTCTCCCAGTGGCTCACAGAAACTGGAGGGTTTTTTTTTTTTTTTTTTTTTTGAGGATGGTATGGAATATGGAATTTGGGGGCACAACACTTTCCAGTATGGATATATGAAAACTTCCACATTTTTTTCCATAAAAGCCTGGTTTTATAAAGTGATAATTGAAGCCCAGAAGGAATGTTCTCCTAAGTACACTTTGGAATACATTACATACTTTTTGAAGTTGGGTATTGACTTGTGTACTAGCTGGTTGTGGATGGGAAGGAGAAACCACGCAACTTTCAAGTACCTTTCAGCGAGTAATGGTAAGCAGTCTGAACTCAGCGAGCACAAACACAACTCACCGCCCCCCGGTCTATGTTCTACTATGCGGCACAGGCTGTCCTTAGATGGTATTTCAAGTGTATTTCGTAACATTAGTTAGAATTTTCTAAAGCTGTAGATTATCTAGTCCCATCCAGTTGAAGAGAGTCTATAAAAAAAAAAAAAATCTTAACTCCTCCCTCGCACAGGTGAACCTTCTAAAGGACATTGTGGGAAAAACACACCATGGGCTCTGCCACTCACCCCCACTTCCTCCTCTGTCTGCTGGGTCCCATGTTTCCTCCACTCTCTGAGGGTTGGATGACAGAGAAGACAAGGAGACAGACGTGTCACACTTGATAACACCAATGGTGTCTCTCGTTGGCTGCATCTGTCTGTGTTAATGGTTCAAAAGGGTTGTTACCAGGTAAATGAGTCTTTCGAGGAGTTCTTCGGGTCTCCTCATAGCATAGTGACCTGGCTTGGAAAGTTTGGCTGTGTTAGACGCTCTCCTAAGTGTTCAGGCTCACCGGTATTCCTGGCAGTACATCTCCAGTTCCGTCAGCTTCCAAACCTGCATCTGCCTGAGGAACTTCTGAGCTCTCACCTCGTCAAGTAGCAGGATGCAGGCTCCTTCTCCTTCCCCGTCTCCTTCCTGTTTTCTCTGGTTTCTTTCCTGCCCTCTAGCACGGCCACAGAGAACTCTTCAGCAAGGCCAACCATGAAGCTGTAATGTAAAAACCTCAGTTGCTCTGACTTTCAAGCTTCTTTCAGGCACCATTAAAAATTAAATCCTGCAAGTTTCCACCTCAAATTCCAGTCGCTTTTTTCGAGTGGAGGGTGGGGAAAATACGTTGTTGCCCTCCTTGTGAAATGCAAAGGCGAGGCCACCACGTCCTGTCCTACCTGTGGGCCCTTCTCGGGGCAGTTTACTGGTCTTCGGCTCTCCCGTGGGAGGGACCGCAACGGCAGCAGGCCTCTGCCAGCCTCCATTTGCCAGGTGGAAGGTTTTAGTGCATGTGGTTTACAAGTAGGAAGTTGCTTCTGACAATTCTCAATCAAACAGGAAGAGCTCAACCTCATACATCCTCAATATATATGAAAGCCTCTCCGAGGCGATGACATGAACTGTATATCTCAAAACAACAGGCTTTAGGGTATGAGCGTTTATGACCCAGGTGGTAAACGAGGGCCACAATTGTCGGTCAAGTAAGAAGACAAGGCTGGGCATGCTGGAGCATTTTCCAATGAAAAACACCTAGAAAAATGACAGACATTGTCAAAGCCAATTCACCACAGAAAATTTGCTCTGCAAATTTATTGAAGCTTAAAAAAATTAGAAGTGTTCATTCAGGAAAATCAGCTGAATACTATTAAAAACCTGAGCTACATGATACTCTCATTTCTTCTATTTTCATTGCCCAGGCCCCAGGGTCAGAGAGATCTTGCACCTAAAATCTTAGTAGCCACTGGAGAGAATAGACCAGATCTGGAAGTCCCCAAAAGCCACATGCCCAAAGAATTGTCATTAGGTGACCTAAATGGGAGTTCCCAGCCAGTAAGGCACATTTGACTCCATCTGACTTGGTGCTCACTCACTCACTGTACATAGCTTTTCTCCCAGGGTGTTGCTAAAACAATTAGTGGAGATAATTAACATCACAGCTGCTTTGAGATGGTGACAACCTTTGGACAAATCGGAAACAACCAAAAGACTTCACATGAAAATCTGAACAACAAGCTATCCATAGAGAAATCCTTAACACATTCCTGGAAATCTAGAAGACTGTATGTGAATTTAAAGACCCATTTACATGCCCAGAAAAGACCAGGGAAGGCCTGAGAATCTCAAATTTCACTAGTCTTCAAGTTTCACGCAAGTGGGGAGTAAAATATGTGCTGATTTGTAAACTGCCTTTTGAAGTCTTAAAAACATGCCCCAACACACATACAAAGGTTCCCAGCAAAAATTGGGAGATTTGTGTGCTCACGCCATTTAAAGAAATTTACCCATTAAATCAACTGAGCATTCCTTGGCCACAGGCAACAAAGGACCCAAACTTCACAGAACTGGTTCAGGAAACGCACTAAGCAAATAACACCCCAAAATAACAAACACCACAGTCAACAACAAACTCTAGGGTTGAGGTGTGGAATCTGACTCTCAAGAATGCTTTATTTTATTATTTAAAATAATTTGAGAGAGAGAGAGAGAGAGAGAGTGAGAGACAGAGAGAGAGAGAAATAAACAGGAGAGAGACAGAGAGAGAGAGACAGGAGAGACTGAGAGGTGCATCCCACATGGCAGGAAAGAGTCAGTCAATAGAAACTGTTCCTGAAGAAGCTCAACATGGGATGCACTAATGTACCAAACAGGTGAAAATCAACAACTTCTTACATGTTCGAAGTACTAAAATATATTCTCAAAACTGCCTAAAAGTGTCAGCATGTTGTCTTTCCAAATACAGAACAGCAATAAAGATTTGGAAAGAAATGTTTTAAATAAGAAAATAGAACATATGGCTTGAAAAATATAATAATTGAAATTGAAACCTCACTAGATGAGCTCAATGGCAAATTTGAGCTGACAGTTAAGAAAGTGAGCTAGAAAATCAATCAAACACAATTATCTAATCTGATCACAAAAAGGAAAAAGATGGAAAAAAGGAACAGAACATAAAAGATGTGTGAAGTGCCGTCAAGCTCACCAATAGCCACATCATAGTAATCCTGTTATATAAGAGAAATAAAAGAACAGAAAGAAAGCTTGAAGAAATAATGGCCCAAATCTCTCAAATTTGGTGGAAATAACGCACACATCCAAAAAGATAATAAACTCCAAGTAGGATAGAGCACGTGGCCTCCACACATAAACACACCCTCATCAGAAGATAAGAACGGAGAAATTTTCAGTGAATTCTTACTAAGATTCACAACGTCTTAGCTTACTTCTCGTTGCTAGGACAGAATACCTGACATCCACAATTTGAGGGAGGCAAGGTTTTTCCTAGTACAGTATCAGAAGGTCACAGTCCACTTATGGGCATCTGACAATGGTAGAAACACATGCTGGAGGGCACATCTGGAAAAAGAGGTGCCTGTGACATGCCAGACACGAAGGCAAGATGAAGGAGGAGCAGTCGAGCTACCTACCCTTCCAGGCCCTGCCCCAGTGATCCGCCCTTCCTAGGCCAAACCCGTGTGTTCTGTCCTCTCTGCCCAGGCCCCCACCTCCCAGTAGCACATCGATATTTTACAACATAAAGATATGTAAGGCTTTTAGGGGAACGTTCCAGATCCAAACCATTAACAACAGCTAGTTTCTCTTCAGAAATTTTGATGAACCAAAGAGCAATAGGACAGCACAGTCAACATAAAAATTGTGAACCAATAATTCAATTTCAGTAAAACTATCCTTTAAAAATGGATAAAAATTAAGATATCCCTCAATAAAAAAGAAACGAAGGAAATTTGTTCCTAGGAGCCCTGATCAGCAAAGGGGAAGTCATGTGGTTTAAAAGATACCAGACAATACTTTAAACCCGTATGAAGGAACTGAGTATCGAGACTATACAGATAAATATAAAAGACAGCATAAATGCATCTTATGTTTTAACTTTTTTCCTGCTGTTTGATTTAAAATACTATTGCAAAAATTCTCAGATTGATGCTGGTAGCATTATAATGAGGACAAATATGACTCGAACGGCCAGAGAGCACCCACAGGGGGGAAAGGAAGCTACGGAGGAAGCAGAGTTTCTGCATACATCGAAATTCTGAACAAGATTGTTTTGTTAATATCCCACAAGGAGACTATTGACAAAACGACTCAAAAATATAGCAAAGCATGGGAATTAAAACAGTGTACTAGAAACCACTTGTTACATGCAAAAGAGAGTCGTAACAGGGAATTAGAGGAACAAAAGCAAAAGACGCAAGAAATAGCAGGTGTAAATTCTACCTTATGATAATTACATTGAATGTAAATTGATTAAATATGCCAACCACAAAGCAGGAACTGGCATAAGGGATAAAATAGCATGGTCCAATTACAAGCTGTCTACAAGACACACTTTGTGTTCAAAAACACAAGCCAATTGAAAATCAAAAGAGTAGAAAAACATATATCATGCTGGGATAATTATGCTGATATCAGATAAGACAGACTTTAAGACAAAGTGAATATTAAGGACTGAAGAAGGTATTTTGTAAGTTAAATGCACCAATAAAATAAAGGAGAAATTATTGCTCATATATCTGCACCTAGCAAAGAAGTTTCAAATTACATGAAACAAATTTAATAAAACTAAAGACATACGTGACTTGTGGACAATTCAATGACAGACAAAGCCTTTCAGACTCCACTTTCATAATGGAAGAACAATTAAACAGAAGAATCAAGAAAAAAAGGACTTTAACAACACTCCAAACCAATTAGGCCTAGCAGACACCTTGTTGAACAGTCTAACCACAAAAGAAGAGTATACATTTTTATGAATGTAGAGGACACACCCCTGAGGGTAGACCATTTATTAGGTTATAAAACAAGTATCACTAAATCAAAAAAAAAAAAAATGGAAACCGAAGCCAGGTACACACCTACAATCCTAGCACTCTGGGAAGCTGAGGCAGGAAGACTGAGAGATTGAATAATAAAAGAAGGACTAGAGATGTAGCTCAATGCAAACGTCCTGTGTTCAATCCCCAGTACCAAACACAGACACATACACAAAAGATTAAAAACACATTATCTTCTCCATTCACAGTGGAAAGAAACTAGAAATGAGTAACAAAAGGAAAGGCTATTAAGCAACATGTTCTTTAGTCATGAATTAAAGAAGAAATCACATGAGAAACATCAAATATTGGAATGACTGAAAATGGAATCACAGCATATCATAACTTACGTGACAAAAGGAGTGCTCAGAGAGAAATATCAAGCTGTAAATTCCCATATTAAAAAAGAATTATGAAACTATCAAATCAACACATAACTTTCTACTTAAGATGTTGAAAAGAGAAAAGCCCACATGTTCTTACTGTCCCGTTTATGTAGTCTCTAACATAGGCACATTTGTACAGGCAAAAAGTAGATTAGTAGTTGCCGGGAGGGCAATGGCAGGAGGGAATGACTGCTAACAGGTACAAAGTTGATTCTGGGATGGATAAAAATATCATGGAATTAATGGTTATTGTTGCACAACTTTGGAACATCCTAAAAAAATCAAAGTGTGCACTTTAAAAAAAATAGATGCTATCGAAGTTTTCTCAATGACAACAGCTACGAAAAGGTGGCATTGTCTGTCTCTTTCCTCCTACCTTACCTAAGTATGACTCAGGTAAGTGTCACCAGTCGACTCTGCTTTGGTGACAAGAAAATCTTGAATTGATAATTAAACCTGGTTTGTTGGAAAGAAAGCTTCATCATGAGCTTATAAGTTATATGACTAATCAAAATATATTCAAGAAGATAAACCTGATTAGCTTCATGTTTGTCTCCCTAACACCAGTTATAGTTAACAAGTCAAGAATCCACCTGAGCTCATCCAGCTGGCCAGTCTCTCTGTTTCTTCTGCTTCCTCTGGGTCACAGGATACCTACTATCTTTGAGATGGGGCTCCTAAATGCAGTGATAGTGTGGTGTTGTCCTCATATTCCCTGAATTTCCAGGGAGGGGCAGCTCCTTTCCAGGGATGAAAGACCAGAAGCGTCCGTGTTGAGGCATTACAGGCAGGTGATCAGAGGTGGAACACAGAGCAACGCAAGAGAAGACAATTTGCATATCATGAAAAGGGGACAAGACTCCTCACTAACAACCACTGAGTACTTCGATTTGGAACTTACCAAGAAGTATTGAGGTTACTTTTCAAATGCTCCTCCCTCATGAGTCAAGATCTTACACACTTGGCCAAAAATAAATAAAATAAATAAATGGCCCTGTCTTTGCTTCAGGAGAATCACAAAATACGCAAAATAAATACTCACTTTTGTAGGAGGTCTGAACCCCAGATTTCCTTAGACAAGAATCTTAGAACTGGTGTCCGCTGCTCTTCCTCCCTTGTTCATCCTTCGTGCTGCGCCACACTCCCTCTTTCTTTCCTACCATATTCTCACGGCCCATGGTTCACATTCCACAAAATATTTCGGAATTTATACATTAAAATTAAAGGCTCAAGTGCGAGGAACTTACAGCTGGGAGGGTAGGAAAGACATTTAGTAAAGCGGGCCTTGTTTAGCTCGTTCAAGATCCTAACACATAACTCCATACACGAAGTGGCTCACAAAGAGTAGAAGTTATTTGTCACGGTTTTGGAGGCCGCAAGTCCAGGACGATGACATCAACACGGGGAAGCGCCAGTGACGGCCTGACTCCAGGTGCTACTCCCGCCAACTTCTCCTTTTATCCTCGGATGGCAGAACTGGAAAGCTCTAAAGTGACTTCTATGAAGGTACTAATTCCCATCCAGGAGGACAATTTCACACACAAACGATAGTGAGAAAAAGATCAATCTCTAATTAAGGGTTTCTAATTAAGAGCCAAATGCTAAGCTTGTAAAGACAGAGATAGTGAGGTTTCTCCTACCAGAGTAACAGACTAGAGGCCAGATGGGCTTTGCATAAGGCCCAGAGTTCCCTGAAAGTTGCCCCTGTATCAGCCTACACCATCCTCCAAGCAAACAAGCTCCCAGGCCTGGCACATGAGCCAAGCTGGCAAATGTAGGACCATGTTTTCCATATCATTCTACATCTGTCTCCAGCCTTACCACTCAGCGTGGCAGAAACGTAGTCCCATCGCTCTTCACCAAGTGTTCTAGAACAGTATCCACTTGGTGAGACACCCCAAAATGCGAGTGACACAATCAAGAAGTGCATAAGGAAGCAGAGAGTGGGTGCGCCTCATCATCCTTGCCACCCCAAGACACTGTTTCCTCTGACCCAAGACAAGATTTATTATTTTCTAGTAAGAGAAACCCTTGTTATTAGTTTTGTCTGGGGAGAAAGAACTTTGAAATCTCTGATTCAAAGAACTTGAAAAGTGAGGAAAAAGAAAAAAAGAACAGAAATTAAACCCCTTTATAAAATATTTCTTCTCCAAAAACAAGTAATAAGTCCTATAACTTTTAATAGTTGTGGTAGACTAAGATACACTATAAAAGCATTTCATATAATTGGTTATAAATACTCCATAAACTTGGACCTATGTCAAAAATATAAATAAAACTGTAATATAAAAGAAAACACTGTAATTTAAATAGAATTATGAAGCTTGACTTTTACTCTTAACATTTTGTTTTGAGATAGGATCTCACTCTGTAATTCAGGCTGGCCTCAAACTCCCAGCAATCCTCCTGCCTCTGAGCCTCCCGAATGCTGGGACCACAGGAATGCACCAGCATGCTCAGCTGAGACAGTTATTTTTAAATGTAGCACAATAAGTGATAAATTCCTACTAGAAAAGATTTTCATTTAAGTAGTCAATACATGTCATACACTGCCAGCTCTATTGCCCAGTTCTACTAATCAAAAACCAACTCCTTCTTCCCCAGGAACCCCATAATCGGGTTCTGGGTTGCCGTGGTGACTCACTTTACGGCACTTTTACGTTACTTCCCATCCATTTCTCTCATCCCAGGAGCTCAAGAGGACAGTAACAGATGACATCTAGTGTACCAGGGTGACCCAAAGGCTACGCACTGAGTTAAGAAAAACTAACACCAGCATCATGGCCTCAGTCCTGCAGACATTCAGATATGATTCAAGGCGGTCTTATAGCAGTAGTACTGAGCTTGGGATTTGCAGATACTACAGACGTGTACTCTTAATATTTACATCCCTTTCCTCCAAGATTAGGAGCTATTCAAGATGAAAAAAGAGCCATATTCACCCGTGTGTGACTTCTTCCCAGCAAAGCCAGGGGACAGAACCTCTGGTGAGCTGAGTAACTGCTGTGAAGGAGGTGACAGCTCTGGCCAGCCCGGATGACAGGAGGAGAGGCGGGACCACCCTTCCTGGTTTCCTCTTGGCCTGGGTCAGAATGAGCACCGGGGAAGATGATGAGTGGATAGTCCTGACTGGGCCCCGACTGCCACCTCCCAGTTGTGAAAGCCCCGGCGTGCTCAGCCTGTTCATCACAAGCCCTGAACAGGATAAAAGGGCTCCTGCTTGGGCTCCTCATGCACGGCCACCTCGCCACACGCTTCTCTCCTGCTTCTGCCTCCTTTTATCAGGTGAGTGTCCTCTGGGGTAACGTGGAGGAGACAAGCCCAGACTTCCGTGGGGAAGGGGGAAGCAGAGGTGTCTGATGTGGGGGCAGCAGGGAGAGAACCTTGGAGGGAAGCTGAGGACCCAGGAGGGGAACAGAGAACAAGGAACCAACAGGGAGTTGGTTTCTGATGAGTAGATCAAGGCAATAGAGCTGGCAGTGTACGGCATGTATTGACTAGTAAATGAAAATCTTTTCTAATAGGAATTTATCACTTATTGCGCTATGTTTAAAAAAACTGTCTAAACTGAGCATGGGAACTTCTGTAAGTGAGGGTGTGTGACACCCCCAAGTCATGTCTGCTTTGCCATATGGAACCCAGGCAAAGTTAAAGAAATGTCTTTCCAGGTCAATCTAACTGCAGATCAGTTTCCATTTTTCTTCCTGAAGGTCTCAGCTCAGCAAAGAGCTGGACTTAAGAGCAAGAGCTCTAGTTCCCAGAGGAGCAGCTGGCCTAACACTGAACATTTTTTTTTTTAATTTCTCCAGGTTCACTGACTTTGCCATAATGTCCTACCAGCAGAACCAGCAGCAGTGCCAGCCCCCACCCCAGTGCCCCTCACCCAAATGCCCCCCAAAGAGCCCAGGACAGTGTCTGCCCACTGCCTCCTCCTCCTGTGCTTCTAGCTTCACGGGCTGTGGTGGCCTCAGCTCGGGGGGCTGCCGTGGCTCCAGCTCCACGGGCTGTGGTGGCCTCAGCTCCGGGGGCTGCCGTGGCTCCAGCTCTGAGAGCGGCTCTTGCCTGAGCCCCCACAGGCGCCGCAGGTCCCACAGGTGCCGGCTCCGAAGCTCTGACTCCTGTGAGGGCGGCAGTGATCTGCAGTCTGGTGACTCCGGCTGTGGCCACAACTCTGGAGGCTACTGCTGACCTGGATTTGGAGGCTGACTTCCGAAGAAACAAAAACGCCAAGAGCCGAGGAGGGGCTTTATCCGGGGGCTTGACGGCCCTGGTGGCCTCTCCCACCTTCGCTAGCGGGGCCCTTCCTGGGCTTCTAGGCCTCCCAGCTTCTCCCTGTCTGCGGTCACCTCCTTATAGTCCCCACTGTGGCTGAGGAGTGTCAGCGGCTGGATTTGACGCTATCTAAAAATAAAGCTTCTGGCTCTGTCACTGCTAGAATCTCACTTGTTGTCTCACTTACACCCTTCTCCTGGGTTCTCTGACCAGTATAATCCAGCTCCAGAGGCAGATCAAAGCTGTGCTCCGGAATTCAACAGTGGAACTTGCACCTCTTGGTCTGGAAGGGCTGGAGGTGTTGTGCATTGGAATGAGAGGGAGAGAAGGTGAAAGGCTCCTGACTTGACAGTGGGCCACTCCCGCAGAAAGACTGACTAGGCCCGAGAGCTTCCTGATGTGGCGAAAGCTTCCAGTCTGTGATATGGGGCTTATTTTATAGGTTTTTTCTTATAGTCCTAATTAAGAAATAGAGATCTGGAGACAAAGAAGCAGAAATGTAGCAGCGGAGAAGCAGAAAGAAAGAGGAAGAGAAAAGACGAAGGAAGCCTTAGGGAGGACAGGTTAACCCGAACACTCGGTGAAGATCCGGGGAGAGGAAGGAAGCTTCAAGAACGAATTTAAACAATGAGGTCACGGGGCGGAGTTGAGTCAATGAGACGATTAGAATTGTGCAAAGTCAGAGTTCTGGGGGAAAAAGAAGACCATGAGACCTGTTGCTGGAACTATCAATTAGGTGCAGGCGGAGGAGCACATAGCTAAGGAAAAAGAATTGAATAAAAGAAAAATAGGAGGTAGCAGGTCTGTGCAAAGCATAAAGACCAGGTCTTTGGGCAGTGTGGGACTGCCTGGTCCATAGGAACCGCCCCTCTCCCTCCCCATTTGCTCTGAATCACTGTGACTCTGTGGTCCATAGTGAGTGACAGGCAGGAGCCACACCACATGGCACCTTGTCTCTGCCAGGCACACGAGAATGATGGTAAGAGGCCCGAGCCACACACCTCTGCTCGGAGTGAGGCACAGATGCACACATTCCCCATGCCCCGCTGGGCTCTACCTCCCCACGGTGCTGCAGATGGCGTCATCTCCTGAGAAGTCCCAACACACAGTACCTGCCCGTTGCGGGGATCTCAGCCTTTCTGAGCTTCAAAAATGGGTCCCCCTTCTTCTATTTGCTTTGTTCTAATCTCCTAGGTGCTGTGAGGTAAAGACTACAGTCTTGATTGATTGGGCTTTATCTTGGAAAATATTTGAAAAATGTAACCATTTTGATATGAAAAGTAATTGGACAAGAAAATGCATCTCTAAAGTTAAAACGAAATTCAGAGAAAGTGCGTCCAGTGCTTATCAATTCAGCACCCCCACAGCACGTCGCCTCATGTCTCAGGTCCACTCCATTCAGCAAGCTGGACCCACCATCACCGCCAGCCTCACAGATGGCAACCCACTCACCAGAACCGTTCTTATCAAACCCAGTGACTATCAGTCCCCTTTGCGGAGCATCCTTGACTCGTCCAGGCAAGATGAGCCCCTTTCCCGCTTTCTTAGATCTCCGAAGGAAGAATACACACGTCCCGGACTCTTGATAAGAACACTGTGTCTTTTGTAGCACACTGACTATAATTCTTGTCACTACAATTGCACTTTCCTTTCCGGTACCAGTGCTTCACACCGGCGCTTGTTTGACTCCTCTGTCGTAGGGAATGCTTGCTGCCTCCTGAGCGCAAGCGAGGTTCTCGCAGGGACCCCAACCTTCTTGACTTCTCCTTTCCATCCATTAAGAGCTGATCACGTATGGATGCCCAGTTTTTCTGTCTGTCTGTCTGGGTTTTTTTTTTCTTTGTTTTGTTTTGTTTTGTTTTGTTTTGTTTTGTTTGAGACAAGGTCTTGCTTTGTAGTCCAGGCTGGTCCTGAGCTCACTCTTAGTCTAACCTGGTCTCGAACTCATGGCAACCGGCTTGCCTCAACCTCCCAAATAATGCTCAATTTTTCTAAGGAAACATGATGGAAAAAAGTAGGCTGCCATCCAAAGAACTGAAGACCTTGTGACTAATCACCTACATGACCACGTCTATCACGAGGGAGCAGACGCCTTACCTGTCTGGCCAGTTTTCCGCTAATCACCCTAGGCCAGGCTCTGGGTTCTAGTCAGTGATGGGGCAAGGCCTCTGCTAAGTGAGTACATGTTCTGTACAGAAGACACACAGCAAGGTAGTGGGCTCCCGAGCTCCCTGTCATCGTGTTCACTGTCCTGTACCCAGGAATTTGATGAAGACTTGGACATGGCGCATTTATAGGTGACAGCCATCACAGGTGATGAGAGGGGAAGGAGTTGGAAGCATCCTCAAGACGGATGTCGTGGTTGGATCTGGACCATCCCCCAGAAGCCTCAGGTGTGGAAGGTGACTCCATCAGGGAAGGTTAACCCACTGATTTTCTGTGCTGATGGGAGGCAGGGCCTGGTCAGCGGGGTGGGTCAGCTGGGCCTGATCTGCCCTTTCTTGCCTCGGTGGTCTGCATCCCATCGCAAGGCAGTGAACAGCTTTTCCCACCTAGGCCTCCACCAGACCCTCCCACCATTGCCAGCCCCGTAAATGGACCTTTCGAAACTGTGAGCTAACAGAAACATTTCCTCCCTTAAGAGGTAGGTGTTGGGTATGGTGTCCCAGCAATAAAAAAGTGACTGAGACAGCTAGGTCATCACTGTTTGTGGAATTTCCCCGTCCAGTGGGCTATGGTAAAGCGCATACTATTTTTCTGTTTGAATCCCTGACATGCATCCTCTAAGGATAGAGGTGGTAGGAGGGAGCATAATTTACAGGTGAAAGGCGCAGGCTCCGGGATCATTTACATGGTCGTTTCCTTTAAGGCTCTTAGGAATTTGCTTTTTAAATCTAGATCTTTGAGCCCCACCTAATGGTAGCAGGAAGACTTCTCTGATCTCCACGACTCCCATCAGAATCCCCACCCAGCGACTCCCCAGTTTCCACTTCCCAGCAGCTTTGCAGCACCTCTGTGGTTATTATGTTACCAGCCCTTTAAAGCCAAATCTCGACCGACGCCTTGTGGCTGCCACCTGCGCCCAACTCATAAGCCATACATCTTGGCAGTTTAGGCAAATGGTTTATTTAAAGTCAGGGCCAGCTTGGGGGAGATGGTGAAACTATTCTCTCTGAAAAGTTTACATCTCTCTACCTTGTCTCTGTAAACCGGGACTTTTCAAGAGATGAGGGGGTTGCGCAGAGTAAAAGATTTTAGATTACAGAATAAATCTCACAGTCTACTGTGGCTGGTGAACTCTGATGGCTGACATCTGCACAGCTTGTGTTAAACCTTTTCATTTTTCTTCAGTCCTTTGCACATCCATAAACCTCATAGGCTCCAAGGAAAGGAAAAGGGTAGAGCACCTACAAACTTCTTCCTTCATCCCTGGGAAAATATAACTTAATCTTTAAAATGCTACCCTGCCAGTGGCACTTGTAAAGCTTCTAGTCACCTTCCCTGAATCTGATCCTTGGTTGTCCTTTGTGGCCAGAATCTTGTATTTATTGATTGGAATCGATACTGGAAAAGGCGGCTCTTCCAAAAGATTCCTTCCACCACAAGTCCCACTGCACTGATCTACTTAGAGCCTTTTAACCTGTTCATTGTGTCTGCTGGCGGGGGCTGGCGGCTTCCATCAGTGACAGATTCGTGCCCCACGATGTCAAAGAACAAATTCATGGACAAAGGAGGCACAGCGTAGGAAGATAACGTTGTTTAGAAAAGAAGGGAACAGAGAAACAGTTTCCACTAACCAGAAGGGAGTCCTGGGAAGTGTTGCCCATGTGGCCCTTGGTCTAGGGGCTTATGTAAATTAGCTGGATAAAGGAGGTGGTCTTACCAAGCAGTTTAGTTGCTAAGGTAAATAGTCTCACTAGCGGCTCAGTTACTAAGGCTCAGTCTTTGAGACTCTCCACCCTTAAGATCTTCTACCTTTAAGATCTTGTTGGGATGCAACATGTTTTAACCATAAACACTTTTAGCAAGCTGCCCGTTGCAAGGCATTTCAGGGATCACAAGCCAAATGTCACCTCTTGTTCTCATGATTTGGGGGACCTCTTTGCCCCTAACTGCCTGAATGCCTTTATCTCCTGTCAGTTAAATGACCTAATAGCAGTGTGTAAAACAGGAAGCATCTGTCTGTGTGTTCTAGTCATTTTCTTCTATGCTGTGGCGGCTGAGACCCGGTATCTTGGTGAAGCCCCACATCTCCACCTCTCTTTAGTCTCCTTTATGTACAACTCAGTCCAGATGAGCCAAATTCGATTTCACTAGCTATTACAAAACTTCTTTGAACTCAAATTCTCCCTTCCCCGAGCACTGCCCTGGCTTGCACCAAGGAAGTGGAGTTGTAGAGGTGGTCAGCTCTTCCGTTAACCTTCCTGCTTCCTCCCCCCACCCCCGTACCCTCTCTTCTTCGTTGTATTTGGAGATAAAAAAGAAAAAGGGGGGTGGGGGATGCTTCATATTTGACTGTGGCACGAGCCTCCTCTGCTGCTGGCTCCCTTGTGATGGGCCCCATGGGAGGGTTTTCTTACAAGGTGCTTATATGAGCCATTCTGGGGCATCTGCAAGGGGTCTCCTTACAGTCCAGCTCCTGGAAATGGGATGTGACTACATGTGAGACCTTCAGGTAATTCCTACATGCTTACCTTCATTGTCATAAGCCACAGCCCTCTGACTCTGAGGTCTCTGTACTGACCAGAGGTTCTTAATTACTTGGACCATGGACCAGAAGCAGTCTGTGGCCTGTAAGGAACCAGGCTGCCCAGCAGGAAGTGAGTGACTGAGGAGGAAGTAAAGCTCTATTTGTGTTGACAGATGCTCCCCATCTCTCTGAATACTGCCTGTGCCCTGTCTCCTGTCAGGTCAGCAAAGGCATTAGATTCTCATAGAAGCTCTAGTCCTTCTATGAACTGCGTTTGCATTCTATGCTCCTTAGGAGAATCCGATCCCTGGTAACCTGAGGTGGAGCTGAGGTGGCAATGGTAGCACTGTGGAGCAGCTGCAAATACAGATTAACATGACAGTGAGTTGTAGAAGTATTTCATTATATGTTACGATATAATAATGGAAATAAAGCTCACAATAAATGTAATGTGCTTAAGTCATCCTACACTATCTTCGTGGAAAATCTGTCTTCATTAAAAATCAGTCTCTGGTGCCCAAAGTGTTGGGAACCATTGCACCAGACAGCTACCCCAAGAACAACATCAGCAAGGCCGCAAGCTCGTTCTCCTTCCTGGGTGTCTTCTGTTACCCTGGCCAGCAGTGCCCTGTCCTAACTCCCTAGCTCCTTGACTCATTGAACAGCGGGTTCAGTTGGCACATCAGTTAAGTCTACTAGCAAAGCAGACACTCTTCAATGGGATATAAATTTTGTCTCCCAGGTAGGTGGGATGGTACATGCCTGTAATCCCAGCACTCTAGGAGGCTGAGGCCAGAGGACTGCCAATTTAAGCATACCGTGGGCAACTTAGCAACTTAGTGAGACTCAGTCTCAAAATAAAAAATAAAATGAGTGTGAGGTTGGAGTGTAAAAATAGCACAGTGAAAAGTCTTCGGTTCAATCCCCAGAGTCACCACATACACACAGACGTCGGCCTCCACTTCTTTCAGGGACCTCTAACATTCACAACTCATCCCTGTGGATTCTCCAACCTCTGCAGTAGGAGGCAATCGCTTCCTTTGTTCTGCATAATACAAGGGAAAACCCAGCTCTCTCTTCTCACCTCTCTATCCAAAAAAGTATCGTCCAAATCCAGCCTTCTCACTATACATTTAGAACAATCACACAGAGCTACGTCTTTCTGTGGCCAGCCATGAAGCTATCTTCTGTGGTTTGGGCCAACATCTCAATATCAAAAGAAAATTCTAATTCTAATCTAACCAACTCTTACCTATTGAATCCATCCAGAGATTTCTTAGGGCACTAGGGTATGAGTCCCTCAAAATACTACCACGTAACCTCAGGAGAAAATTAGAATACAAGAAAAAGACTCATACCTTCAAATCATTGCAGATATGTGGCAATCACAAGCAAAGGAAGAAGAATTTTCTGTTTGTTAATTTGTCTTAAATTGCTGGGAAGGAACGTCAAAAATAGAGCCCACAGAGCTAACCCTAAGATCCTGCACCACCTGTTCCTATGACCCCAATTAGAATGACTAAGTCAGGAGATACTCTCCAGCCTCGTCCAGCCAGATCAGCCTCTGTGTTTCCTTGGTGAACCACAGATGAGAGTTCTCAGGAGGAGACTCCCGGGACTGGGGCCTTGGCTCCGTGGAAGCCCACAGGCCCGCAACATGTGCCTAGAGTTCATGTGGCAGGACAGACACTGTACCTGGGCACCTGCTGGGCATGAGGAGAAGAAAGAGTGAGAGACAGACAGGAGTAGGAGGTACATGGCTCCACCTCCAGATCCTGTGAGGAGCCTTCTAAGACACGCAGGGAGGGATGGAGGGAAGGCTTTCAGGCACCCCCCTGTAATAACTGAGTGAGACAATGTCACACCGGAGAAGCAACACTTGTTGAGGAAAAATTAAGACTCCTTTATCAGCCAGCAACTGAGAAGGGGCTCATGCCCCAAAGAATTCTGAGTGCCAAAGCAGGGGTATTGGGTGGGGTTTACAAAAGCAAAAACTACAGGAATGGGAAGGATTATAAGAACAAAAGGAAGGAGATGAAGAATAATTAGCAATAGATTTACAGAAGAATTAACTAATAATGGCAAGTATCTAGCAGGGATTTGAATTTTAATTGATGTCTTGTGCCGGATTCCAGGGGATTTCCAATAGCTGTCTGGGGCAGGGTATCAGCAGAGAGTGAGTCACTGCGTCACTGAGGCAGCTGCAGGGCAAAGATGACAGAGCAAAGAGGACGTCAGGGAAAACGTAACACGGCAGGGCTTCTGTCACTTCATCCTTGTGTTTCATTAACAACAACAACAACAAAGGGTAAAAATAGCCACTACAAATTATTGGCAAGGGGCTGGAGGCATAGCTCAGCAGTTAAAGCACTTTCCTAGGATCTCAAGACCCTCAGCCCCATATGGGCCCAGCATGATGGAACAAGCCTGTAATACCAGCACTTGGAAGGTTTACGTGGGAGAATTGCCATGAGTTCGAGGCCAGCCTAGGCTCTACAGTGAGTCCAGTACTAGCCTAGACTATAGATTGAGATCTGGCCTCAAGAAAGAAAGAAAGGAAGGAAGGAAGGAAGGAAGGAAGGAAGGAAGGAAGGAAGGAAGGAAAGTGATTGGCAAAAGATTTTGATTTTTTGAAACCTGTCCAAAGTAAGATTTGTGTTTAAAATTTGTTTTATCAATTTCCACTCCCTTCTCCTATTCCTATGACTCATAGCCACAGCCTTGAGGGGTGGGGAGTCTCCTTGCTTGTTGCTGTTGTGAGACCAGACTTCCTTCGAATAACCTCAAGATGAAAAAATAAAGCTCGTAATTGCAGCAAAAGTTCCATTTTGCAGAGTTCCGACTCCAGTACTTTTTAAACATGACCCAGGACACTTGAAACTCTTTTGAAAGACCATTGCCCCTGATTAATTAGTTAATTTTTTGAAAGTTTATATAATCTGCTAGATTCCAGAACAGATACACTGTTACTCTCTACTAACTGCTTGATTCCTGCTGATGGTCATGAAACCACACTCCAAATTGTCACAAATAAAATAAAGAGCAGCCCCAGGATGCTGGCAGGAAGTTAGCCTGGCTCTAATACTTGTCTGTTGAATATAGTTTCATGGGACTCCAAATAAATAACCAGACAAAATAACTCTGTAATCAGAACAGATCAAGACCAAGACAAGACCACTCTGCGTATCCATAAAATATGAGCATTGCCCAAACCAAAAAAGTTACCAAATTTCTCCCTTCTTGGTTAATATTTGTGACTTCTAATTCATCATCAATTACAGCTTTAGCTCAGCTTCACTGTTCCTGCTTTCTGGTTTAAAATTAAGGTAACTGTCATAGAAATACCTCCTTTTTTAAAACACCCAATCTGAAGAAAAACTTCATGTCACTGAATCTTCCCCAAGCTACTGTATCACAATACAAACCCTAGAACTAGCAATTCATCGTGTTCCCAGATTCCGAAACATTTCTATAATTACAATGGTCCAATAAACGAGGTGTTGTTCTACTGTGCAGGTTTTCCTGGTGCTCTTTGGGTGGAAAATTTTGATGATGTGCAATATGCATTTACTAAATGGAGTAGTATGGAATAAATGACATGAAGGAAAGTATATTGTACTGGGGAGGGACGCTGGTAGTGGCAGTAAGGGGGGTGTGAGCAGAAACAGAAGTCGGGGCTTCCACCAGAGTTACAAGCCAGGGGCCAGGATAAATCGATTAGAAAACCCAGAACTCCTCATTAGCATGTTTCACTAGACTACCTCTGCCCACCTGGCATTCTCTTGGCTTTCATCAGCAGCAAAACTAGGAAAGAGAAACATGCTTTTCAATACTTCGTGTTCCCCGTCAGCTTCAGCATCCTGTCTGGTAAGGAAAACAGCCCACTTTACCCTACATGAGTAATTCCTTCCAACTCACTAGCATCTGGCTAGTGCTAGAGCCTTATTGTGAGAGAAATCAACACTCCAGCATACTTTTGGATCTAACCTTTAAAAATATCGCCCCAACCAAAAGACTCTTGGTGACAGAAGAATATCAGAGAACAGGGTCAATGCCAGCTCTAAGCCTTCTCTCTTCTTCCGTCCCAAGTCATGTTCCCTAACACCAAGTGCGACTCATTCTCTCTTGACCCTCTCAAAATACAATCATGAAATTCCCATTCTTTAAAGTTATCTGTACTTGCTCATGACATCTTTCTCGACATAGAAATTCTACCATGTGAAAAAAATTCTGCCATTCTACTTACAACTAATTAACAAATTCTGCCAAGTTGCAGGATACAAAATTAACACAAAAAGCATTCCTCTACACTAACAATGAACTCCCTGAAAGACAGTGGAGAAGAATAATTCCACCCTCCAGAGTCCCTCAGAAATTAAATACCTGGGGAAAAAAAAAAACCTAACCAAGTGTCTTAGTTACTTGCTGGGAAAAAAATACTCAGCTCGCACAACTTAAGGGAGGAAAGATTTATTTTAGCTCACAGTTTCGGAAAATCTCACACAGCCCTTTCATGGTCAACCAGCAACGGGAGAAGCACATGGCAGAGGCTGGAGAGCTGCTCATGGCATTGCAGACAGAAGCCAAGTGAAGTAGGAACAAGCCGATGTCTGGAGACAGGCAAGGCTAGAACTTTCTCAGGAAGAAGTTTTCATGATGTTTCTTCTTCCTTACTTAATTCAAGTTGCCCACCCCCCCAGCCCTACCTCCCACCCCTTACCCAGGTTGGGTGCCCCTCCCTCACTTCCTGGCCCACAAGTTGACAAAACACACCCGAAAGCTCTGCCCTGGTGCCCACCCTCCCCCAATCTCAATAAGTTGACACAATCTCTCCAGGCCAAACCCCAGGCATCCGCCCCTACCACCCAGGTCCCACCTCCCAACGGCGCAGGGTTTCATTGATATCCTATGACATCCAAATACAAGAGACTCTGGCTCCCTCACTTCTCCTCCATCTCATTCCTAGGACCCAGCAGTCTCAGATGCCCCAACATATCCAAGCGTCAGGAGTTGATTACATTTAAACATATCACTCTTTTTGACAGTATGCGTAGAAATAGATGCACCTGAAGACACTCGTATCGCAGGAGGAATCATGAATATCAGGCACGTACTGACTTATTTACTAGTACTTTTCTATGGATCTCTATGGATCAAGGTGCACTTGAAATGTTCAAGGTCAGGAAATGTGTCATATGTACCTGTACATTTATGCTACCCAGCAAAAATACAATGGAGAGACCGCAGGTGACGGCATCTGAGCTGAATGAATGGGATTAGAAGAAATGTCAGGTCCCGGCACATGTGGAGAGTAGTCACCAAGATTTCTTGGTCCCTTCCTGCGAGGTATCTTGGCAAGCATGAGGAAGATGAGGTAGGTCTGGGACTGCAGAGCTTGGCTCTGGCACCACCCCAGTGGGGAAGAGGCAGCATTCCCAGCCTGTGCATCACAAGCCCTGCACAGGATAAAAAGGGCTCCTGCCCAGGATGCCCCATCCACAGCCGCCTCAAGCACAGGCCTCTCTCCTTCTGCCTCTGTTGTATCCGGTGAGTGGCCAGACCCTTAGGAGCAAGAGTGCAGGGGAGGCAAGACTAGACATTGGTGGGGAAGGGGGAAGCCGAGGTGTCTGATGTGGGGGGAGCAGGGAGGGGACCATAGAGGGTAGTTGTGGACTCAGGAGGGGGACAGACAGCAGGGGTCCCCTGTGGGTGAAGGTCTGTGACATACCTGAGGCCTGGCTCTCAGAGTTCCCTCCACTCGTTACTGGGACATACACCCATGCCTCAAGAACTCTCCAGGAGACCTTATCCAATTCAATCCATCTACTAGAATATTTTTGTAAAGGCAGAAGACTTGAGGCCCAGCTAGAAACATCCCTACTCTCTCCTGAAAAGAGGGCTCAGTGGGAAGGAAAGTCTATCCAGGTCAATTTCATGGGAATCAGTTTCCCTTTTTCTTTTCCAGCTCAGGAAGTAGCTGGTCACAGAGCAAAGGCTTTATAAAACCAATCCCAGAGGATACTGGTCCAAGGCTTTTTCAATAACTTTTTTCTTTGATTTCTCCAGCCTCACTGACTTTGTGGAGATGTCCTTCCAGCAGACCCAGCAGCAGTACCAGACCTCACCCAAGTGCCTCCCAAAGGGCCCAGCACAGAATCTACCTGCTGCCTCCTTCTGTGGTGGCCCCAGCTCCAGGGGCTGCTATAGCTCCATCTCTGGGGGCTACAGTGTCCCCAGCTCCAGGGGCTGTGGTAGCTCCAGCTCTGCGGGCTGGGGTGGCCTCAACTCCGGGAGCTGCCATGGCTCCAGCTCTGCAGGCTGGGGTGGCCTCAACTCCGGGAGCTGCCGTGGCTCCAACTCTGCGGGCTGGGGTGGCCTCGGTTCCGGGGGCTGCGGTGGCTCCAGCTCTGCAGGCTGGGGTGGCCTCGGTTCCGGGGGCTGCGGTGGCTCCAGCTCTGCAGGCTGGGGTGGCTTCAGCTCCGGGGGCGGCTCTTGCCTGAGCCCCCACAGGCTCCGCAGGTCCCACAGGTGCTGGCTCCGAAGCTCTGACTCCTGTGAGGGTGGCAGTAATCTGCAGTCTGGGGCCTCTGGCTATGGCTACAGCTCTGGAGGGTGCTGATGCTCTGGAAAAGTCCACTGAAACGAAATGTTAAAAGAAACAAAGTCTGAAGACCACCCAGTGTGCTGTACTTTCCTCACTACCTTGGCCTCCTTTAGCTCTGAGATGTCCCCAGGGCACCCATCTCTCTCCGCTGGCTCCTCTTGCCTGCTCTCCAGGCACAACCTCTCTAACACCTGACAGGGCCTACAATAGCTGTCTGTTCAGTCACTGTCACCTGCTTCTAAATCTCTGAAAAATAAAATGTTTATTTCCTCAGCAACACTGAGTCTTTTCTGCCATTCATCTGTGGGGTCTCCCTTCTGCTCCTCCAGCCAGTGTTTTAGCATACGGAACGGTCCCTGCCTCCAGACCAGAACATAAACGTGATGTGAGGAGGCATTAGGTTGGACGGCTCAACAAAAGACCTGGCTTGCCGATAGCATGGTATGGGGGGTTTTCCAACTGGTGCCCAATGCTGTTGGCAGTAGACAACCACCACCAGAATATGAAAAGGTGCTCTAGGGTCCTTAGCTAAGAGATGGGGAACAGGAATCCAGAGGATCCAAACACCAGCGGAAAGGTGACGAGTGCACATGAGGTCAGCTGGACATCTTGTCATCACAACTCGCGTAGGCCTGAAACTCAGAAACAACCCCCTGGCCCGAGTGATATCTTAGATTCGGATATGTCAGATGCACTCGTGGCCGATGACACACATTTTGTGAGTTTGTTCCCACATCCGACGTAAGAGCCGAGCACAAGTAAAGTACACAAAGACGATTGAAAGACTGACTTATTACCTCTGCCCTTGCCTTCCTCCTTCGTCTCTAAACCTGTAAAGGAAAAACAGAAGTGCCAGCCCTCGTGTTGACAGCTTCTAGCTGACTGTAGGATATAACATCGGAGTTCTCACAAGATGGGCTGGCTTCCACAGGCTTTCCTACACTTACTGGGGAAGCAAAAACAGTTACGGTGACAGTGTGCTCCCTTCCTCAAGAGCTAGTGTTTTCATCTGTACGTGTTCCTTTAAAGATCTTCAGTGTGAATTTTGCAGACACTGTGTGTCATTATGGAAGCCACAGGAATCCGTGTCCTCAAAGCCACACTGGAAGATCCGCCGTCCCGGCTCTCAGCAATTGTGAGCCACATTCACCTCCCTGCCTCAGCTCTTTCACTGTGCGCACCATTCCTGCATCACGCTAAGGCCGACGACGAGGGCGTGGAGGCGGCGGCGCTCCTGCCCTGAGGACCTCCCTTTCCCGCAGTCACCATACTGATGGTTCTAAGCAAAGTTCTGCATTGGGTGCACCTTTTATAGTCTCAGAAGCAACTGCTGGTAGTTGAGGCGAGTCCTTCTGACTAAACAAGAGCAACCTGATTTCGAGCAGGCGTAGAAACCTGCTCCACTCGCCAGGGGGACTTGCTTCCTATATTACTATACCCATGCCTGGCAGCGTCCCATCCAATGCTAATACCCGGGCCTCACTTGCCTCTCTAAGCCCCTTCCAGCCCTCCCACACCGGCAGGCCCGTGGTCCAGCTACGGGAGTATCTCTACTCTGCTGAAGCTACGCCACTTCCTGGGCCTGGCTGGCTCCTTCCCTCTTGGCCCTGGAGAATGTTACCCACCCTGCTGGGCCCAGATGGCAACTCCTGCATGAAGCCTCTTGTGCCCCATACGTCCTCTCTTCCCACGATCAGCCCCCACCAACTCCTATAACAGTCTGCCCCTCGTTCCTGTCTCTTTCACCAGAAAGGGTGCCCAGAAGCTGGGATGCTGTTTGGTTCCCTCTCCCCGCCTGGCTCCATAGAGTACATCCTTGCCCTGCCTACCCCTCCACCCACCTGCACTTAGGTTACTGTGTGTCACGGTCTAACGTGGCCAGAGGGGCTTGGACAGCCTGGTGACCAGCAACAGCCCACAAGGAGCTCTGTAAGTGACAGTTATCTGGGGGATCCAGCCCAGGGTCTTCACTGTGAGCTACATCTCCAGCTCACGGTTTTAATTTTTCATTTTGAGACATGATCTTGTTGAATTACTAAATTGCCCAGGCTGAATTTGAACTTGTAAAGCTCCTGCCTCAGTATTCCAGAGTACTAGAATTATAGGCCTGTGCCATCAGGCCCAGACACCAACTCTGTTTTGAGTTCAGAGAAACTATTGCGCCTAGGTGCCCCCAAATTGCCCAAGGGATCTCAGTCAGCCTCCAAAACGCAGGGCATGGCCTGTCCAGAGCTTCAGAAGAAAGAAAAGGCGAGAGAGAGAGAGAGAGAGAGAGAGAGAGAGAGAGAGAGAGAGAGAGAAGCAAGAAAGGCTGCGATCAAAGACAGCAATCGGATGGGCACAGGGAAAGGGCAGCAGCTCCAGGTCTACCAAATGGCTTCAAGGTGGAGCTTCGCCTGCACTGGAAGAGAGGAACCTGGAGCCACCTAGAGGCCACCCACGGCCAGTGTCCCTCTGCTCCTTCCCTGAAACATCTTGGGGCGTTGAAGAACCTGCTCCCAGGTGATCAAGGAATTTGCAGCACCACAAGGAGAAATTTTTAAAAATTTCACAAACGGAACAGAAGGACAAGTTAAAGAATTTATAACGTGTGATTAACAATATGAATATTACAAGTTATCTGTGCCGCATAATTCCTGTACAACACAACTGCAAAAAGCCCTGACGTATTGCACAAAAATATATTTCCCACATTTTGAAAACCTACAAAAGACAAAGGCAATTCAAAAAAGTGCCATAAGTGCCCACGAAGCCATTAAAACAGATTCATCCTGTGTAACGAAAACAGTTTCCTATTAACACGATTAGTTCTTTCTGGAATGTCTAGCTTCTGGGCCCTTGAGGTGTGATAAACCGGTGGTCAGTGCAAGTCACAGGAGTGGCCAGCCCCGCGGTGTGGGCACAGACCGCTAGATCTGGCAGAGGGACACTTCCTTGGTGGTGGTGGCGGCGGTGGCATTAGTGTTGAAAAGTCGCCTGATTCTATGGTATGTGAGTGGGCTGCCTGGGACATTGACAAGCTCTCTGCTTTTTAAGTCTTATCCCACAAATACAAGCATGACAGTTGGAGGGAAGCTACCTTGGATGTTTCCCAATGGAAAGGATGCTGGGGAAGCTGGGCCCGGGCTTTCCGTGCCTATTCCGTGCCTGTTTAGGACTTTCCCACCCCCCCCCCACCCCGCAACACACAAAACTAAATAAATCAATAAAGCAAAAATACAAGCAAGTACATCTTTTGCTTCTAGGTTCTCGAGAAAAGGAGCTAAGCAGAAGAGGACGCCGGGCGGGTGTGACACTGGCCTGGGGGCATCGCGGTCCGTCCTGTGCTGCCCAGGGGCCACCCAGGGGAGCCGAGAGGACCTGGGACAGCCTGGGTGGGAAACGCGACGCCCGAGGATTCTAACCCCACTTGCCCAATGAGGAATTTTTATTAGGGAAGCAGTTCCTATTTTCTGCCTCGTTGTCAATACAATTTAAAATTAAGTTAACTTAGAAAAAAAAAACTTTAAGACTGTCATTGTAAACTCACAGAACGCTTTATAGATTTTAATTGTTGAACAGACTCAAACTACACTTGAGATTTCAAGAAATTATACCTGGTTCTTGAACTGCCATCCTCGTTAATTTCTTTTGTAAGTTGCCCCCACACTTGCCCCAGGTGACCCCACGGATGACGTCAGGTGGTTGGCACCTCAATCTTTTTCAATCCTAGGCAGGAAAAAACAACCCTCTTTGGACACAGCTTTGTTTCTCTGACAGCACACGCACATACATTTAGTCACACATTTTCGCCTCCACACTCAGCACCACCTGGAGTCTAGAAATAGCTCCTCACTCGTGCTGCGTAATCATAGGAGAGGAGGAGCCCCCGGTGGGCGCGGCTCTGATGTGGCTGCTCTCCTTGTAAGTCCCTGAGGCTCCTGTAGAGGGAGGCGTGGGGCGGGAGACATCGCCTGGGACCCTGGTGGCCAGACTTCACGCACAGGGCCTACTGCTGCGTTTGTGTTAGGGTAACAACAGTCGCTTCCTTGACTACATGAAAGAGTTGGAAATAAGATTGAAAAAAATAGTAACTTAAAGAGAAAGTGACCTAAAATTGAAAACTAATAAAAACGATGGCTTTGGGAGCCGAGAGGAGGATGGAATCAGGGCTTCGCTGAAGGTGCCTTGTTACGTTTTCCTTTGGATTAATGTAAGTGCCACGTAGAGGCATAAAAGTAAAATTGTTAGGATTCTAAACACAAACTACAACAAACGTGTCTAATTGGCTGAATGTCAACTCTACTGAGAAATGAATTATCTCAAGAAATTTCACCGGACTTTTGTACTCTACACCTCTAGAGCAAGGGCCAAGTGATTCCCAAAACTTTCAAGGTACTGGAGGTCAGGGCGACACACCAGCTACGCGGGACGTGGAGGGGCCTCATCAGGGACAACATCTGGAAAATAATCGCTACATTTTAGGGTATAACAGAAAAGACAAATGTTTTTAGCACAAAAGGAAAAAGATACAGACTCAAAGAAGACAAGTACATATCCTGAAATGTTAAACTTAAATTAGCAATATTATTTTTTTTCTTTTAAAAATAGATGTTCCCTGAATAGGTCTGCAGCAATAGAAATGTAATAGCATTTTGCATTGATAATACACATATTAAAAATCTCTAAAGTGGTTTCCCATTAAAAGAAAGCAGAGGTCTTTTGAAAAACACCCAATTGTACACTCAATTCTGAAACAAACGGGTAACAAACAAGATGAACCGGGGATTCCTGTTTTACCAGGAAACAACAGTGCTGTGGTAGACTCGTGGAGTCGTGCTTAGACCGCACAAGAGGCAATTTTCGGAGGTTCTCACTGTCTAAAAGCGGGAGAAATGATCACTGCCACTGATCAATACGTATCAGAGTAGAAAAATCTAAGTGATGGTGTGGTGTGGGGTGTGTGTGTGTGTGTGTGTGTGTGTGTGTGTGTGTGTGGTACTGGAGTCAAGCTTGGGGCCTTCTCATATCCCCAGCTCCTTTTTGCTTTGGATTTTGAGACAGAGTCTCCCTAAGTCCCCCAAGCTGGGATTGAACTTACAGTCCTCTTGCCTCAGCCTCCCAAAGCCTGCACCATCAGGCCCGGCTCACAGTAAATTTTAAAGTTCTCTTTGGATTAAAGTTAGTATTGGTTATTCTGCAAATTGACAAAGGAAAACATCATTTATCCTGTCTTTCCTATACAAATTATATTTCAGGTTACCAAATAGTTGATGAAACTGGATTTTTCTGACCAAAAAAAAAAAAAATCTCAGTTAACAAAGAATGGACCAACGATAGAAATGATAGCATTAGGAAGTTGCCGCTTGTTAACCTCTCAGAACATACGTGGTGTGAGATATTAACCTCGCATGAGCTCTCCCACCAAACGTGGAGTATACCGACACCATTAAGCGAAAGATTGATGCGGAGCTTTAAGGTGGACAGACAATGCCCGAATCTACAAGTCCATTTTAGCATCACTAAAAGAAAACTTCAACAAAGTACATAACCGCAGTGTGGCGCAGTGACAAGCGCACCACATTGCATCTGATGTATGATTGGCAAGAAAGGTTGAGTTTACTTGAAGCTTCTAGACCTACTGAACTGATTTACAAGAGCTGTTTGGGTACAGGAACATCACCGGGTGGATGAGTGATGCAAGAAAGAAGCAATCGCCTCAACCCAAAAAGTGAGCAATTCCTCAGGATGAGTAGCTGCTCATTTACAAAGCAACCGACGCTGAGAAGGAGGAGGAAAGGTGCCACGGATGGATGAAACCTTGGACACATAGCCTCCAAGTCATGGGCCCTTTTGGGTCTTGATTCAAACAAATAGCCCATAAAGCTCTTCGTGAGATTATTGTGAAAATGTGAGCACGAACTTCTACAGTGCTAAAAAAAAAAAAAAAAAAAAGTATTGCTAGACCTATAATCTCAGCCCTCCAGGAGGCTGAGGCTGACCACCTCGAGGGCACACTCAGCCTTGGCAATTAGTGACTTAAGGAGACCCTGTCTCAAAATTTAAAAATAAATTTTTAAAAAAGGAGCTGAGGATGCAGCTCAGTGTGGAAGCCCCTTCTATTCCCTGGAAGTAAAAAAAAAAAAAAAGGATTATTAATCCTGCTAGGAATAATAATGATCTTGAAGTTGTACAAAATGTCTTTATTTGATAAATATTCATACATTCGTATTTAAGGGCAGTAAAAGATGTGATTCTGGATTTTTGCTTTAAAACACTCCAGAAAAGAAGTAGACGAAACAATATCGATAAAATGTTGGTTTCTTTTTTAGAAGTCTATGTGCAGAATATTTGAGGGCCCAGTGCACACTCTATTTGCGCAGATTTGAGCATTGCCGTAACAAAGTAATAAATGAATGAAATAATTGGTAGATTAGCGTGTGAGATCTCTTTCAGAGTGTCAGGCTTTAAACACAGAACCAGGGCTGGAGGAGTAGCACAGTAGTTAAACACTTGCCTAGCAAGTGCAAGGCCCTAAGGTTGATTCTGCAGTATCACATAAAGCCAGGAGTGGTGGCACATGCCTAGAATCCCAGTACGTGGGAGACTGAGGCAGGAGTGAACAGCCAGCCTGGGCTACACAGTGAGTTCAGGACCAGCCTGTGCTACAGAGCGAGACCCTGCCTCAAAAAAAAAAAAAAAAACCACGAATGCAATAACATTGCCCTGAGGTAAATAAATATAAAGCAGATGACACTGAGTTGATCCTCTGGACCCAAAAAGTAGAAGACCTTAGTGGGGTCAGGCAAGGGCCTTCCCCACAGGCGGCAGGCTGGCCTCACACAGAATGCAGCCCCTCTGCAGGCTGGCCTAAGCTTCATCCTGTGGCAGTGTGTCGCAATCTCTCCCTCCCCAGGTATAGACTCTTGCCGTCCCTCTCTATCTCATTACCCTGTTTTATTTTCTTCTCAGCAATTACCACCGTTTGTGATTATCTTATTTGTGGCCTGGTTTTTTTTGTTTGTTTGTTTTTGTATCTTTGTACCCTACCAGCAGTTAACACTGAAGGCAGAAACTTTGTCCCTGATTCTGAATCCTCAGTACCTAATACAGCGCTGGGCAGAGTTGAAACACTTAATAAATTTTCGTTGAATAAATGATGTGCATTATGTGCATATTCAATTACTGTAATGAACTGGAGGCAACGATGCCCAACAGTAAGGAACCGGTTACGTAAACAGTGGATGATCCATGATGTGAATGACTTCAAGCATGAAGTACAGCTGGGGATGCTTGCCTACTTTCATAAAGAGATGCTATTGCATTACTGGATGAAAATATCAGATGAAAAAGAAACATGCCAACATAAAGAAAGATCTAGAAGATTACACCATCAGATATAAAAATGATGACCTGTAGGTGATAGAATTCAGGGTTATCTTTGCTTATGTACATAAATCTTTTACTGCAATTAATAAAATTATTCGGTAATAAGAAAAAAGATAGCTCAATATTGTAAAGTTAATACAGTGATTTTCTTAAAAATTAAAATTTTCAAGATGAAATGAGCTATCGTGTGAGACATGGAACTAACATCCTGTCTCTGGATGTGTTTGACATTAATCATGGGGACTTTTGTCTGGATTGAATTAGTTATCAGGCTGCATGATCTCTTAGGATTCTGTCTAACGCTAAAGGTAACCTAAAGTTTGGGCTCTCTACCCCTAAAAGTGTTTGTAAATTATCTTGAACTAAGCAGGTAACATATTTGTCATTTCTACTTTATTGTTGCTTGTCAATGAGTTGCAGAATGAATATCATGTCAAAAATGAGCCCAAGCATTTTTTGTGTGTTTCTGGATAGGGTGGAGTACAGGGTTAACATGCTATTTTATATTGAAATGGACCACACCTTGAAGTAATTTTCTGATGAGCATCAAGTACAATGCAAGGATTAAATTATATAGTTTGTGCTGTCACCTCAATCAACAGTAGTGTTGAGCAACTTCTCTACCTACAAACCATAGCGCAAGTAAGACAGAAATATCAAGATGTGTAGACTACAACTACTGCCCTCAAGAAGCTTAGTATCTGTGAGTTGTATAGAATTGTCGCATTTAGGGACAGAGTGGCAGTCAAGACTCTTCTCACAGGGTTTGACTTTTTTTCCATTTTATTGATATGTGTATGTGCAAAATTTAAGGTTTGCAATGGAGTTGAGCATTTTCTGCACATATGTATCTTGTCAAGGTGACAAGGGATTTCCCACTCTCTTTCTGTCCCTCCCTCTCCCCTCCCCTCCTTCCCTCCTCACCCACCCTCCCCCTTTCCTTTCACTTTGTTTTTTTGACAGACCAGTGGATACACAAACTGTGGTATTTATACACAATGGAATACTCTGCATCAATAAAGTCCAACAGCTTGGAGGCTTTTTCAGGCAAATGGAAGAAACTTGAGAACATCATGCTTAGTGAAGTGAGTCAGAAGCAGAAGGTGAAACATCGAATGGTCTCTCTGATAGGAGAGTCCCAGAGCACAACTTTTATGGAACTTAAAACAAAAAACAAGGGTTTGACTTTTGTTGGAGGTCCTGTCACTCATTACCGCTGGCCTTCCCGCAGTGGCCCCAGGACATACTTATCTCCTAGAGGAGCCGAAATTCTTTTCCTTGGTTTCCTGCAACAAACACAACGGAGACATCTAAAAATTTCAAAGCATCAGCTGCTGGTTCTGGTAGTATTTTTAAGGGAAAACTCTGAGGTGTTTATATCAAAATCATCTCAAATATTACTTAAAATATACTAAATATTTTTGTAATGCATATGTAAGCTTGCAAGAGAGTAAGGCAAATTCCCAAATCCTGGAATCAAAGGGAGAACTGAAAACCAAAAGGTGGCAACTGGCTGAGGGTGGACAGTGTAATTTTTTCAGTGTTTGGGATCTGATGTCATGAAGACAGAAGTTTGAGAGCAACAAAAATCACAACTTGGCCTAAAGAGACGGCCGGGAGACAGAACCACAAGACACAAGCTGCTGAGGAGGAAGAGTGTGCCCTTGGGACTTCCAACCACCACATGCGCTGCCTATCTCAGCATATGCCGTGCACGTTATTCGAGCCTCTGTGAGCGAATGAACAAACAGGTGTGGGATTTCCCTGGCAATGGGGCAGAACCAAATTCAAAATTAACCTAGAAGAGTTTGTTGTGTATGTAAGTCTAAAAGGATGACCACCAAATTTGAAGAGACGATAGCTTTAAATTTTAGAAATGAATGAAAGTCGTGAATCCTCAGAAACATATAAGGACCAGGGGATGAAATAGATTATCTTTCCCCACAGAAAAGAAAACGAGAGCTGGGTGTGGTGGTGCAGTTGTTTAATCTCAGTTTTTAAGGAAGTGGAGGGAGGAAACCTGTAAGTTTGGGTCCTTCGTGGGCAACTCTGTCTCAAAGTTAAAGAATAAATTAATAAAAAGGGCTGGGATGGAAGCCCATGATAGAGCACCCCTGGGCTGGGTCTCCAGTACCATGAGAAGGAAGGGAGGGAAGAGAGGGAAGGTGGGAAAGGAAGCAAAAAAAGGAACATAAGTTAAGCCTTCCCAACCGTTCGTGCCAAGTGTCTCCAAAGTGATCGAAGGCCGTGTCTGCCAACCTGGAATTCTACAGCCAGCTAAAATGCCATTCGAGGACCAGACTGCGATGTCTTTAGATGAAGACTGATCTTACGGCTAATAAATAATGGTTACAGTATTTACCTCCGGAGGAGATTGAACCAGAAGGGAAGAGTGGTTCAAATCAACAATGAGACAAAAAGATGAAAATTTGAATAAAATAACAAACAACAATAATACAACATAGTGGAAGCAAGGATGGCTAACCCGAGTGTGTGAAGATGAAGCCACGACACACGGTAACTATGGGTAATCAGAGCAGAAGTGCCCAAAGGCCTTGCACTGCGTCCCTATGGAAAGGGCCAGAGCTGCCCTGCTTCATGCGGGGGTGGCTTGTTTCTGCCACGTGTCAGCATGGATTAAGACTTCCAGCCACTTGGGGCATCACGTGACAGGTACCTTGCCTGCATGCTGTACTTCAAAATTCCTCGCCCTCTTTCCCGGTGAAAAATAAAGATGTTGGTAGTAGATGTGGAGAGAAAACGGCAAAAGAGAACTAGGGGGAGGAAGAAACCTGATGCCTGTTTAGATACAGAAGGACGGGGTCAGCGGCCACACAGCAGGTTTCAGTGTAGACGTCGTGACTGTGTTCCCATTTTCAGCAGTAGAAGAAATCGGAAGGGGAGAGCTAACGTGCGAAGTAGCCATAGTTCTGTTTAGTACGAGATACATCTGTGATATCCAAGCAAAACTACTGCATGAGAATCAGAAGCTTTCACCTGCAATTTGCAGGAGATCCCATGGCTGCAGATAGAGATTTTGGAGACGGGCATGTAAAGAAATCATCCAGCTAACATCTTTTTATCTGGATTCCTAACTGATGGCCTAGCACGTGTTAGGTCCATAAAAAAAAAAAAAAAGGGTGGAAGGAGTGGGTGAATGAATGAACAAGATTTGTGGAAAGAAAAAGGCAGCGTCTTAGGTACAATGCCAAGATTTAGGAGTGAAATTGAGAGGGCCACCAGCAGGGGAGAGAGGCAAGGGGCTGGAGAGAGCCCAGCAATTAGAACGCACCGGGCAAAGGCACATGGAGTGCCGAAGGGAGGTGGGGCAGGAGCCCAAGGGCCGGGGAGGAGGGCTAGAATCCCAGGACTGAGGAAATGCTGTCACTGGACGCTCAGCTTGAAAAATGAAATTGTGAGCAGGGTGAAATGATTTGGCAAAAACTGTTGATGGAACAAGCATCATTCAGTGGGGTTAAGAAATGCTGAAGTATTAAAATTATAAATGGCACTTATGCAAATTTGGGGGAGACTGAGAAAAGAGATTAGGTGAACACAACTTTGGGATGAAGCGATTGCCTCCTCTGTTTGGCCAGCTTAATTTCTTTTGGTTTTATTTTTTTTACTGTTTTTTTTTAATCTTTCAATAATGAGAACTGAATGTAGAGCCTTCCCAATGCAAATCAAGCATTCTACCAGTGAATAAAACCCCGGGCCGCAGGGTATATTTAGTATGGTTGAAAATGTAAGAATGCCAGGACCTACCACGCGCCCAGCACGAAGTTGCAGGAATTCAAGTCCTGTAAAGCTCTGTTTGCCTGCTCTGATCCCAGGCCAGCTAGGGGTTGGGGCTCACCTGCCCTGCCTCCTTGAGCCCCAGGTGTACAAAATCGTCTGCTCCAAAACACCTTTGTATGTGACATTTGTATGTGGTGTCATTTACTTAAATACATTTTTTATAGTCTCAGCCTGACCAACTCAGGATTAACCTCCACTTTGTGGTACTGACGTCAAGTGTTTATAACAGGTGTCTCTCCCACTGATCTGTTGGAGAAGAGGTGGGCTTTTTTGTATCATGAAGTACTCAGAATATATTACCTCCTCAATAAATCTATATTGAGTGAAAGTTATAGTAGCCCATGAACAGAAAATCACTGAAAGGCTAACATGGAAGGAGAAGTTTAATTCCTGGCTCAGATACATGCACTTACATTTCTAGTAGGATAAACATGAGCTTTGGAAAAAAAAATGAAAGTACCCATGGGGAAAGGAAAGAAAGAAAAATGGCCTTTAGATATTACTAATTAAGATTTCAAGCAAAAAGCTCACTGGCAATAGAAACATGCAGCTGTTTAAGAATGAGATTTATCATTAAGTGAGATCAATTGGGAACTATCACTCTTAGCTTGAGGACACACTTATAAAAGGAGATGCTTGCTTTTTAAGGGCTGACACTCATCCTGAGGCAAGCCAATTGACGTATTTCAGATTTATTTGAGCCAAATCGGTTTCATCTGTGGCAGTGTTGTCCTTGGGAAGGAGGGTGGTTTCCCTTACTCATATGGTGCCAGGTTGCCTGTCCAGCTTGTCCCATGTAATTAGGCGAAGGTGCTCTCTCTCCAGAGGGGATTTCCTTCTGTAACTGCTCGATGGTTTAAAGATATCTAGATGAACCAGGCACCTGGGATGAAGACTGCCCTGAACCACTGACCTGAGGGGCTCGCATCCTCTCGCTCCCACCGTCTTGCACTCGCCTGGTTTTCTTCTGCCTGGATTTCTAGAACTCAGGCTTGAAAGCAGCCGCATGAATTGTCTCTGAGTGTTAATTTTTATCACACTGTCATCTTCCCTTTCTCTTGTAACTCAGCTTCCTCCTTACTGTTCTGGATCCCCTTTAATTCACCTCTTAGGGCTCCGTTCTACCTGTTCTCTGCTTCCTTCCTCACTACGTATGACTTACGTGCCTACAGCATCTCAGTCTCTGTTTCTACGCTGAGCTCACTGTGCCAAACACGGCAGATCCTGTTTGTTTTCTCATAACTCATTGCAGAAGCGAGCCTGTATCTGTTCCCGAGGCTCACCCCCTCCTCTCCATCTTGTCACTATTTATCTTAGCTGAATTCATCTGTTTTCAAGAATTCTTTCTGGAGGTCCAGCCCCATGTCATTGACTCATGCCCATGCCCTGCCGACACCTCCAGCCCAACAGGTCTTGGGCAGAACACACCCTCTTCCTCTCCAGGCCAGCTTTCCTGTGACTTCTCTGTTTTTGTCAAAGCTGTCATGACTTCCCAGTCACCAGGCACCACACTTCAATGACACTCTAGTTGCTTCCTCTTTCTCATCCCCAATACTCCACCCGATTCTATCTACCCTGTTCCTTCCAGATAAGCACCTTTCACATCTGTCTTATTCTTTTCTGATCCTAGGCCCTGTGGCAGGCTCAGATCCCTGTTTCAGGCCAGCCCACTGCTCCTGCCCAACTCGGTGCTCTCTCTGAGCATCTCTCCTCAATGAATCCTCTTCGTGGCTACCCGATTAAACCTGAGGGTATGTCATAACCGGAAATGTGAGGAAGGCCAACATCTATCCATGCCAATTCCTTATCACCATACACCACACAAGTGATGTCATTTAAACTCCTTGAACTGTCACTCAAAATCACCTGTGAAGTGGCCTCCTCTCTCTTTCTCTGAGTATGTGATGAACCCGCACACATTTGTCTACTATATCACCACAATGGTTCCATCCAAATTTGAGATGACGCCTCTCCTTCCCGGAATTGTATAGTATAGCACATTGCTCAGAAGTGGATGTGAGCCAGACGTGCCCAGTCTGAATCCTCATTTTGCCTATTCTAAACTGTGTAACACCGGAACGGCTACCAACAGCTCTGTGTTTTGGTTCCATCTCAGGAAAAGGGGAGAAACCTACCTTGTGAGAGAGCTGTAAGGACAAAATGAACTAATATCTGCTCATGGGATATGACTGGTCTCACTAGCGACTCAGTATGCCAGGCAGCCAGAATCCTAAGCTATGCTTTTAGTAGTGAAAGCTTTCAGTGGGGCCATGGTACCTGGAGGTGCCCCTTAAACCCCTGTAGCCTCAGGTTGCCAGCAAAGGCGGAACCCCATAACTAAGTAACTTCCTGCTGTGTGCCTGCTGGGTTTCAGCCACCTGCAGGTCTAGTGGTTGCCGGGGTCCTCAGACTCGGCCCTCTCCCATGGCACTGTGCCTCACATCCACGGGGTTGCACTCCCGTGTGGATTCACGTGTCTTTTGATGAGTCACAACCTCTCCAAAACTCAGACTCAGCTTCCTGCTTCGGGGCTGCCACCAGTCTGTTCTTAGCCAACCAGTCCTCCTTTCCTGCCTCGCCACCCATCAAGTCCAGGGCCTGTTGCTGTACCACACATCACTGATGCGGAGGCAAGCTCTCAATGATGTCATCTGCTTGTAAACAGCTTCCACAGATCCCTCCCACAGGGAATCACGGAATCTCAGAGATGGAGGGCAGGGCCACTCCCACGCAGAGGAGGACCACTCCCAGAATCTCCTGGACAGGAGGTCATTTGACCTCAGAGCAAAATACCTTTAGCAGCTGGCTGCTGGGTGGATGCCATGACAGTCATCAAGTCATTGGTGCCACAGCAGTCGAGAAGCTGTGATTTCCTAGTATCCTAGGTATGTCCACAGAGGCCTGTGTGCCTCTTCCCCTGAGTGGCGAGGATTTCTCAGGCTGCAGGCCATGACGCTGAGCATATGAATGTCAATTTCGGTGTCAGGTCTGAGTTCGCTTCTCGCCTACATCACTCACCACCAGGGTCTTGGACGTTCACTAGCCGTCCAGCTCCAGGCAGAATCACCCCATTTACTCATACATAAGAAATGGGGAACTAACGCCTGGCTTTTGGGACACTGAGTGAGGATTAACTACATAGTATGTGAAGTGCCTCGCCTTGTGCCTGGAACAAGGTTAGTGGCCATAGGTGGAAACTATTACAGGTGTTGTGACACAAACCAGGGGCACTTGGTGAATCAACAAGACCCTGTCTCAAGATAAAATATGTTTTTAAAAAGGGATATTGCTCAGTACAAGAGTCCTGGGTTCAATCCCCGGCACTAGAAAGAAAAGGAGGTCCCTAGGTCCTGTTCTAATGTTGCTATCATCATCGTCCCTTTCCTGAACCCAGCGGACACTATGCAAAGGGATCTTGCCGGAGACGTGAAGCATTTCCTCTTACCAAAGACAAGCAGTAAAATCTGCGGCCAGCGCCTGGGTTTCACTCCTCTTCAGGGACACCCCAGCCTCAGCCACTACCACAGCTAGCACCTCCAGAGGAGGAGGGCTCACACTTCCGGGCGAAGCATGTTCATTCTCACAGGCCCTGGAAACCTGGCGCCCTGGTTATACCTCAGCTACCAGGGTGAGATAGGGAGAGGGTGGTTCCTGCCTCCTGAAAGTTGCAGCTTGGAAAGTTTCCTCGCTCTGCAAACCAGGGCCAATAATTCTCTATTTCAATAAATGAAACAAAAAAGACAACCAGAAAAAAGCCTCAGGTGGGTTAATTCCAAAGTCCCCGAAAGTCTCCAATCCAACCCATAGCTGCTAAGCTGCTTGGGCATACTGGCTAGGAGAGTGAGCATCTGGCCTTGTGAGGAGATCTGGGGGTGGGGGTGAGGGGTGGGGGGTGGTGCAGAGTGGCTAAGGGAGCTGGCCGGGGCCTCCATCCAGGCCTCAGTGAGTCTGCATAAATTCTTCCTCGGTTTCTCTTCTATAAAATGGGAATAACAGCGGCCACCTCAGGCAGTCATTAGACAAAGCTCACCACGCAAAACTCTTAGAACTCTTAGGCCAGTCAAAATGTGATCGCTGGTATCATAATTATCCGAAAGATCTTTCGGGGAAGATGGTTTGCCTGTCAGAGGCAGCAGATGAAATTCTACATGTACCGTTTAAGGAACAAATAACAGGTATTTCAGGAGGTAGAAGTTTTATTGCGATGTCTTCAGGGGACAGTCAATGCGACAGGCGTGGGTGGAGCCCCTGCCTCAGCCAAGCTCCCCCGCGGGACAGGTCCACCGGCCAACCCACAGGCCTTCGGAGCCCGGGAGTGAAGTGGCAGCGGGGTCAGGGGGTTCTGTGGGACGAGAACAGAGCGGGCTTCCATCGTCACAGTGCAGTCAGCGTTTGGGGAGGGGGACCCCAAGGCCCCGCCCTGCCGCAAGTGGGCGCCGCGGCGTGGCTCCAGGTTCCCCTCAGCAGCCGCCCGAGCAGCAGCCGGAGCTCTGGTTGTTACAGGAGCTCTGAGACCGCTGGCTGCTCCCGCAGCAGCCGCAGCCACCCCCGCGCTGCCGGCGGCGCCTCCGCGGGAAGCAGCAGCAGCCGGTGGAGCTGGAGCCGCAGCAGCCCGCGTCGCCGCAGCAGCCCCCGCCCGAGCTGGAGCCGCAGCAGCCCCGGCAGCAGGAGGACGGGGCCGGGGCCGGGGCGGGCGCCGGGACGGGGCACGGGGCGGGGCCCTGGGAGGAGCCCTTGGAGAAGCCTTTGGCGCTCTGCTGGGACATGGCTGAACTCGTCACGGCGAACCTGGAAGAACAGCAGCCTTTCAACAACCTGGCTTGCGAGCCGATGCCTTGGCTCCGTGCAAGGAGCGAATGCGGCCCCGAGAAGGCTGGAAGCCACGACGCAAACCCAAAGCAGGCGTTTCCAGCCAGTTAGGCTGGCGCAGAGCTGGAAACAGCCTGTGCAGAGAACCAGAAGGAGTGCAGCTTAAGTGCCGCCCAAGTTTCTGCAGCGGGCAATAAAGATCTTGCAACAACCTTCGCGTTTCCTCGACCCCATCTTACTTTAGACACAGATATTAAGTTAGTTTTCGCAGTTACCAGCACTGTATGAAAATCTGCCAAGTGGAATGTGCATTCCTGACCGATCGGTTTAAAGAATCTACTGCCCTGCTTCCGTCCACACCCCGCCTCCTTTCTCAACTATAGGAAGAAGAGTCCAACCCTGTGGAGAACCGGCATCGTCCTGTCCAGCGAGTCAGAAAACCCGGGTTCTAGCTACAGCTCTTCCTCAGTGCTGCCGGGTCACCTTGCCAAAGCACTCTCCTTGCCCCGTTTTCCGAATACCAGTGACAGGTAGGTTCACATGGCACTCGAACACTTGAAGCGCTTCCCAGGGCTCCTTCCGCATCTACCTGCAGGCTGTGTTCTGCCGGCCCGACCCTCTGTCTTCACGTTTCCCCACCTCCTTCCTCGGGTCCAGCTTGAACACTTACCAGACCCTGGCTCCACTGGAAAACTCGCCCAGGTCCTCAACTGGAATGCGGCACCTGCTAGGCGGTAGACTGATTGCTGTACAACCAGAGAACCTTTTATAAGAATTCCAATGCACTGGGTGGAGCCCGGTTGCCAATAGACGTGCTCAGCTGACGCTCACACCTCAGAGTCATCACTCAGGTAGTACCGTAGGAGGTGCACGTGGAGATCCAAGTCACTGCTCAGAGGTGCCAGGATTGCTACGGCATGTTTACTTTCCAAACAGGACACTTTTCGTAGCTGAGAGGGCTCTGCACACACTAAGACAAAGCATGGAGCTCAAAGGAAGAGCCCCTTGGCTCCCTTCTACAGTGCACACACACACACACACACACACACACACACACACACACACACCCCACAGTTCTGCTCACCCACGCACCTTTATGTGTATAGTTACCAACCAGATAGTTGGTAATTCACTTGTTATCTTGATTGTCATCTGTCTATCCCTTGGTCCTTGGCTGTCTGAGTGGACCACGGGCCATTTGATAATCTCCCTGGGTTTCATCCAGAGGCTTCCAGAAAGGGTTCCCTGAAGGTGGTGGCAGGGTCCTGGAGATCTGATACTTTATCACAGGAGACAGGAACAAAATTAAGAGAATGTTAAGACCAGAAAAGTTGTGAATGTAATTAGGTTACCATATTCCAAAAATCCGGCCTTGGTGAGCCTGGGGAGGGGGTGGGGAATGTAGGCAATTGAAAAGTGGCAAGCCACCTTGTGGGCCCTCTGATTCTGGTCCTATTGGTGAGCTCCATCTCCCTTTGAAGATAAGTTCTTCCTGGGGCCTTTGCCCAACAGAAAAGAACAGAACAGAGAAAGGAAGGAAGTTAGGAAGGAAGGAAGGAAGGAAGGAAGGGAGACAAGTGTAATCCTTTCCAATGACCTCACATGTCAATGATAATTGTTTGCTTTAGGATGACTAACTTTTAAGAATCGGAGGAGACTTGGAGGCCAATTGCTTTAGGACTTCTTCTTAATCAATGCAACTGCCAGGCCACAACCAGGAAGTTAAAATATAAGCCCAAGACTAAAAATTCAAGGGTTTGTTCGCATTGAGAAATAAGTCTGAGAATAAGTGGCTGGGAGAAGCATGAGGACATAGGCGAGGACAGGTTGGTCACAAAAGATACCAGTGTCATTTTACATGGCTTTAGAGCTTAACTAACAAGTTAGGGTCAGTGTTAGGAAAGAGAAGAAAGCAATGAAGCAGCCAGATAGACACAGGTTGTCCTCAGGGAGAAGCTTCATCTTTTAAAAAAAAATGGCAAAGAACGAGTTAATAGGAGTAAATATGAGGAAATTCGGGCCACCAAAGCTGCTCATCATGTAGATCCACTGTGACCTGTTACATTAACCTACTTTATTTGTCACTGTTAATGCTGACCAACGAATGCACCAAATTTGTATGTTGTGTAGAAAAAAGAAGCTGATTTATTGATAGAATTATCTTTTTCTGTCATAAGCTTTCTGAGCATTCTCTGAAAGAACCAGTCCAGTCCTAGAAGAGTGTGTGACCTGGAAACCCACCATAGCCAACAGGCCCATCTTCTCTCGCTGCCTCGCTGTGCACACACGCACAGAGGACATGAGGATGACCTTTAGCAGAGAATGATGTCTTCCTCAATTCTCTGCTCAGACCCTAACCCAGGATTTCAGGATGGGGGGGGGGGGGAGGATGGGCTTAGGCACTTCACACCTGCCTGCACCTGCCTGCTAAACTCCTTTCTCCAGCCAACTGACAAAAGCACCTGAGATTATAATAATCAGACAAGCGGAGTGTCCATTCCTCCGAGCTCAAAATGAGCAATAGAGTCAAACTCCCCCCTGTGAATAAAAGAGACTTTTCCAAGTTACGGCCTGTGCCTGCAGGAACCTTCCGGGATGCCAGCGGCCTGTCCCCCCGCACCGCTCCTGGCCTCCTCGTGGGCCCTCAGATACTGTCCTCTCAGACACGACTTTTCCCTTCAGATTTGAAGTTCTCAAATCCAGGGCATTAAAGGAAACGTGGTTTCTGGCAGCCCAGGTACTTCCAGTGCCTTTAAAATATGCTTCCCAGGCGGCTTTTTACGGCGACCACCTGCACGTCCGCAGGGGAAGGGGCGAGCGCTTGGCCTGGGCTGGGGGGTCGGGACGGGGGGCGAACAGAGCGCGACCAGGAGTCAGGAATAGCAGGAGTCAAAGGTTTTATTGTCGCAGTGATCACGGCGTCATTACTGAATTCTCACACATTGTGCTAGAGAGGACTGCGTGCGTGCGGAGAGCCAGGCGGGGCACCCGAGGCGAGGCCCCAGACCTCGCGGCTGGAGGACGGGGACCCAGGGGACAGCGGGGCGTCCCGGGGAGCTTCCTGGGGACGCGGAGCCGAAGGTCCTGGGCAGGGCGGCCCCGGCTGCTCCTCGTGGCGCAGGTCAGCAGCCGCCGCCGCCGCCGCCGCCGGACTTCTGCTTCCCGCCGCCGCCGCTGCTCCCGCCGCTGCAGCAGCTCCCGCCGCCGCCGCCGCTGCCCCCGCAGAGGCTGCCAATGCCGCAGCAGCCGCCGCCGCCGCAGCTACTGCCGCCGCCGCAGCTACTGCCGCCGCCGCCGCCGCCGCCGCAGCTACTGCCGCCGCCGCCGCAGCCGGAGCTCTGGTGTCGGCGCCGCAGCGACCTGCGGGGCTTGTGGTGGCCCAGGCAGCCGCCGCCGCCCCCGGAGCCGCAGCAGCCCCCGGAGGAGCCCAGGCCGCAGCAGGAGGGGGCCGGCGCCGGGCAGGGGCACTTGGGCGGGCCCTTGGGGGGGCCCTTGGGCGGGGGCTGGCACTGCTTCTGGCTCTGCTGGCAGGACATCGCAGCAGGGACTGAAGGAAGCTGGCGAGGCAACGCAGACATTTTAAGTTCAGGGAGCCCGAGAGAACTTCCTCACTTTTAAAAACCGAAGGAACCGTTTCTCAAGCTTAATAGACTAACAAAAATGGCAGAAAATGGAGCTGCGAATCTGCAAGATTTTATCTCTATGATCAGATTTTCAAACCCCAGTTTTCTAGGACTCATCGCAAAAAAATACACAAGTTATTTCAAGCTGGGAACTTCCTGTTTCCAGATCAATTCCGTGACCTTCCAAAAACCGCTCCTCCTTCGCACATCCTTCCTCTACCTCCACTTTCCTCCCCGCCCAGAGCCTTCCCTCCCAAACCTCTCCTTCCAGCTTGTCTTTCCTCGAGGTTGTCCTCAACCCCCACCACCCTGGGCCTGTTTCTGCCCCAAACCTCGGCACCAGCAGTCCATCCCCGGCCCAGCGATGTTCTCTACCTGGTTCAGGCACTTGAGTAGATCACCCAGGTAGCAGGTAGGCTGAGGTGCTGTTAGAGAGCGCTGCCTTTTATACCGCTCAGCTCTGACCTGATATCGGGCTGAGCACAGAACGCCGATTGCATCTTTCACGGGGCGGGTGTGACTCCCTCCCCTCGCATCCCAAGGACCCAATTCCTCCCTCCCTAAGAATCTGAAGTATTAACTCACAGGAAGAACCCCTGAGAATTGCAGGCCACTAGGACGGTGACAGAGCTTTGCACAATGCACATGGCACCTGTCAATCACACAGGCAGCTCTGCTATGCCTCCTATTTCCTGCGCTGGGCCAGTCTGGTTCCAAACCTTTGAGGTGAAGAAAGGGTCTGTTTTCTCTTTGGAATAGAAAATGGACAGGGAGATTCCCAACAGGGAAATCAAATGGCTCTTTGTAGAATAGGGGTAAAGTTCCAAAAGAAAATCCCAAGCCCAAGATGACAATTAGGTGAGGGTTTGTTGTATTCTTAGACGAGGCCACAGCCTGGATTAAGCATGCTTGATATTCCAATGGTGTTATTTGCAGCAAGTCTAATCAAATGACGTGGGTGATTAGTTAGACTTCTGTCCTTGCCTGAACCTGACATGCCAAAAGTGATTACAAACGATACTTATTCTGTATGAACAATCTCTCAGAATGGGCAGGACACGTGCAAGCGTGGCCTCTGCCTCCACGTGTGGTCCGGAGGAAGGCAGCCCAACCTGAGGGGAGATAGCAAGGACCACCTGCATGCTTAGAGCAGAGCTGGAGGGCCAGACTCACCTGGAAGCTGCTGGACACCACGAGTCACTCACGTCGCCCCTAAGGAAAGAGCTGGAGAAGGAAACGTGAGCGTGAGCTCCAGAGCTCATTTGCCCTACAAATGATATTCTGAAGGTAAGTTAAGGCTCCAGGAGAGTCGCCATGTTTGACTACTATGGAAAAAGTAGTCAAAATTGGCAAATTTGCAATGAAAATTGCAACGGGAGAAATAAGATAAGAAACATACAGGAAAGAGCTCGGGTCCAAACTGAATTACACAGGCTGCAGCTGGAGGTGCTGTGGCTCGTTCATCATCCAGACTCAGAAGACAGACTGTCTGGGTTCAGTGTCCAGCTCTGCGCCTCTCACCCTTCCCCATCTCACCCGCGTTACCTAAACGTCACTGTAAAGCAAGGCTCTACCTCCCTACAGAAGATTGAAGCAGGAAGATGATGAGCTCAAGCCCAGCCTACGTGACTTAGCAACTGAGCAAGACCCTGTCTAGAAATCAAAAATAATTTTTAAAAAAGGCCTGGAGATGCAGGCTACTGTAAAAGCCTGGATTAAAATCCCAGCATCACACACACAAAGAAAAGAAAAAACAAAGAGGAGAAGGAGAAACAAAGTCTTCAGAAAATCATGGGGCACTGTAAGTTCGAAGTGTGAGCTTGAAAATAATCTGTGTTAATGTATCAAAATGTAGCATGGAATACCATAAGTATATACAAATTTTGCGTTTTCATGTACTTGTGTAAAAATTTTTAAATAAATATAAAAGATAGGAATTTACAAAAAAAAGAATTTAATCACTGTGGCTACCTTTATTTCTGTGAGAAAATTATTATTTGTCTACCTTAGAAACTGAAACTATTTTCCTAATATCAAACCTTAGTCATAATGTTTTCTAATAGCAAAAATTAAAAGCATTTACTTGCCCCTGATAGGTGAGATTGTAAAGGAAGCACACTCATTGTTTAAAAACAAAATCACTTGCAATCCCACACCAAAATTACTGCTAATGTTTTACTACTCTATTTCCTTTTTTAAAAATAAACTATGTACAGTGGTTTAGTAATTTGTGCTTTGAGTTTATATAGTTTTTTATCACAAACATGAGAGTTTCTCTTACTAGCTCTTTAGTTACATCTCAATGTAAATATTTTCTATGTTGTCATTTTGGGGGGAGCATTATTTTTGGTGCCAGTGAACATTTCATGGAGGACAAAGGGTCTATTTATCTGTGGTTGGCAGCCCCTACAAATCTGGAGGCAGCGCTGGGTGCCAGTGCCATCAGTGTGCTCAGACACGTCACATCCATCTCTACCTGGCTAGCTGCATCTTCAAAATGGGAGAAAACCAGAGTTTCTGTCACAGATCATGAATATATTGAATGAGTTTGTACATATAGAAGTCTTGGAGTAGTACCTGGCACATAGCAAGCACTCAATGGATATTAAATCTAAACCTGAAAGAGGTACTGCTTCTCAGTCTCAACCCACAGGTAACAGGGGGTTCGATAAGTGCCATTGGGTGGGAAGACGGTGCGCTGCCTCCACTGCTAGGTCTATAGGCATCAGAGGACCAGCAGATTTCACTCTGGCTGAGGAATATAAGAAAGCCTATGAAAAATAGGCTCAGAAGTCCAGGAAAAAAGAACCTCAATAGCAGTTGGAGGAATCACCCACATGTATGGAGAATTTTAAGAGGAACAACTCCATTCCTCTTTTGCTTCTAGTTATCTGGGTAGATGGGCACGTACCTGACTACACAGGGCCTTAGAGTTCAGACTCTCAAGAGATCTAATTTTCAGTGCTGCGTAGGCAGTACCTGCTCAGGTTTCATGAGCTTGTTCAGCTGAGCCTATTCAGAGAGGAGCACAGATGTCCCCGGCCAACCTGAACCCCATTTTTCATTACAATCCGGATACGGCTTGGAGTAGTATTGCAGAAAGGACCTCAATCTTCATCTGGGACCAGAGGTTCCCAATCCCAGGGAGACCTTGACACTGACCTCCATGAGTTCACTGGGTAGCTCTAATGCTACCCAGAAGAACTGGCTCAGTCCTCATGCCTTCTTCACAGGAAAGGAAACTGAGACTCAGACATGGAAGGAAGCTTGCCCTGGACCACACGCTGGGTTAGGGGGCAGAGCTCGAGTTCAAATCCTGCCATCGGCTATCTCCCATTACAGCACTCTGCCCCTCAAATGATAATTTGCTTCTTCTTGTGGCTTTTTTTCTAGAAAGTTTTATTTTATTATCAGACAACCTTCCGTATCTGTGGGTTCTTCACCCATGAATTCAACCACTTACAGGTGGAAAATGTTCAGACAAAAACTGCATCTGTACCAAACACGTGCGGATATTTTACTTGTTAATATTTCATAATCAACACAGTGTAACAGTTAATGTATGTTAATGTACATAGCATTTAAATTTATCTTATATGTGGGTATGATAAGTGATAGAAATGGTATGAGGTATGTGGGGGGAGGGACACAGAGTGTATGTAAGTGCTGTGCCATTGTACACACGAGACCTGAGCATCCGAGGGTTTTGGTCTCCATGGGAGATCCTGGAACTGGTTCCTGAGGACAATGAAGGAGGACTGTAATTTATTTATCAAACGTGGCTATTGAAGGTGAAGTGAAATGGTGATAAATGTGGTGAATAATGCCTTGAGTCTTATGTCTAGAAAAGCTGAAAGTAGCCATTACCTCTAATGTCATCAATAACCAGGAATCAGGTACCCATGTCTGAGGGGCAATGTGAGGCGTCACAAGGGTGGGACCAGCTAGCAGGTTTTAAAAAACGCTCCCCAGGGTTCCGGTCTGTGGTCCAGTTCAACCTTATGCATGCCTCTGAGATTATTGATCCTGAGGACACTGATTCACTACACCGAACTCCCAGAGAGACGGATGACATCAGTTTACAAAGAGAAACATGTGTCTGAATGTTGTGCTGGCAGGCACATTCATTCCTTTCCTGTAGCAGAACTCGTGGAAGTCAAGTCACCATAACTGCGTGTTCCGTGAACATGGGATTACGTAATGACCTCAGATTTTGAAGGTGAACAAAACTAGACGTTCCATTAGGTCCTCTAAACATCTCCAGCCCTGGACAGATTTGAGTGGTCCTGGAAACCTCTGTCTCCTGCCTAGACTTTCTCTGTGATTCTTTGGACCGACCTTGGCCTAGGAGCCACCTACAAGGGCTCTGCGTGTCGCGGCTCTCATCTGCATCTGATCCAGGAACTGAACACCCCAAAGGTGACCCTTCATTCGTTTTGTTTCTCTACTCACTATCCATCCTAAAGCATCCTCTTAGAGACTATGATGTCTATCCGCCCCCATCTGCCCACATACTCACAAAACAGCTGTCCCCCAAACCCCCAAATCTATGACTATAGTACCTTGCACAGAAAAAGGGACTTTAGAGATGTGTTTAAGTTAAGAATCTTGAACTGGGGAAGAGTTTCCTGGGTTATGCAGGTGAGCGGAATATAATAATCACATGGGACCTTACAAGGGTGACGCAAGAAGATCAAGGTCAGAGAGAAGAGACGTAACAACAGAAGCAGAGCTAGGAGTGAGGCATTTGGGGGTGCAGAAAGGGGCCAGAGGCCAGGGAATGTCAGCAGCCTCAGGAAGCGGGAAAAAGCTGGAAAGTGGACTTTTCCTGAGCCTCAAGAAGGCCCTGACAGTACCTTAATTTAGCCTGGGGAAACCTGTGCCAATTCTAGCCTACAGAACTATAAAGTAATGAAACTGTGTTATTTGAAGCTACGCCTATAAGAAGAGACTAGTATTCATACTTTGTTCCCCCCAAAATTTAAGTTTCAAGATACAGCTTAATTAATTAAAACAAGGTCAACTTTTAAAAAATGTCTTTTCATTGGTTCTGGGAATTGAAGTATTATTACATCCTCTATTGGGTAACAGGACTCCTGGATATCCCTGGGCTTGAGAAGATGTCCTTCGGCCAGAGGGAAGATCAGGGAAGAGGCCACAGAGAAATCTCACAAATTAAATGAGGTTTATGAGTTTTATTGTTCATAAAATGAGGATAATGATAGTATTGAGCTCGTAACAGGGCCTAGAGAATGTGACTTCCACGAAAGGGTTCCTGTAAAGCCTCAGCCCTGGCCAGGCACAGAGGGAGCCTGGGTAACCATCAAGCCTTCATATTCTTGCCACTTGTCCTCGTTGTCAGTGAAAATCTGGAGATAGCAGGGCTGTTTCCAGGACACTGCCGGAGCCCTCTTCCAGCCTTACAGCTCTGAGCTCCCCACCTCCTGGGCGGGGCTTCTACGTTCTGAGTTGAACAGCTGACGTGACGTGAGCTTGTGCCACTTTGGGCTGCAATGTTGAGAGATAACTTGTGTCTCTTCTCAAGAAGACAAGGATTATCTTTCTGTCACCTACGAAGAATCTTGTTATCACTAATAAAGTGTTTGTGGTTGTTTTTCTTTCCTTCATTTGAACTTTTATGACACCCTTGGTAGATAGAACCGAGAATTGTTGCCTCTGTTTTTGGATGAGGAAATCAGTGCTCTGAAAGGTCAAGCCATCCACCTAAGTTCACACCGAGAGTAGGAGAAGTTACCAGGGTTCAAGCTCAGTTCTTGGGACTCTGTGTCTCCATCGGGCCCTAAATGCGTGCTCTTCAAATCTCAGGGGCCTACGGCCTCCTATCTGTGTCTCTCTCAGAGAAGTGGCACGCAGGTCGAGGGTCAGAATGTCCCAAGCGTAAGCAGACTGTGTCTAATCTTTTCTCTTTTAGAAAGACGCAAGCAAAGCAGCTTCAAGTGGAGCTGTCCTCCTGTATAGGGAGCACAGGACAGGGTAGAAGAGCCTAGCAGGCCCAGGCTCAGCTTTAGAACTTTATTCTTGCTTTTTTGACCACTCCTACCTTCAGGAAATGAATGCTGGAGACATGAATGGAGGCAGGGACACCAGAGGCTGACTCACAGCTGCAGGGGAGGTGGGCAGGTGCACCAGTGTCTACTGGAAAAGCCCTGCCTTGGGGCCTTGCCAGCCCAGCTCAGCCGGCTGGCCTGGCCGTGGGAAGCCCCAGCCAGCCGGGTGTTATCTCTTCTGTGAAGAGCATTTCCACTGGGAGCCGGAGGCGGGGATGCCCAAGGAGCTTTGCGAGTGAGTAACAGGAGAAAGGAGGATTCCTGCTCCTGGAGAGTAAGTATGCATCCGGGGCGGGGCGGGACACAGAGGGTGTAAAAATAGTCCAGGAGGCTCCTGGACACACACACACACTCGCTGAGGTGCTGTGTTGTCCCAGCTGGAGCGGATGGAAACTGACATGCAGATGACGTGAGCGAAGCAGCAGGGCGGGGCTGGCCCCAGGGGAGTCAGGCGGATCGTCACAGGTCGCACTGGGGCAGGGCATCCTCATCCAGCCAGGGTGTGGCGCGTGACTGGTCTGGGAGTCCAGCCTTCTGCACAATGCGCCCCCACTCATCAGAGGTCTCTCTCCAGCAGGGGATATCTTCGTTCTCCCAATTTATAGTAAGGACCCGCAGGGAGCAGGAACTGGCCGGGCAGGGAAGGGGCAAAGGAGATGAAGCCACCAGCACTGCTCACTAAGGGTTGTCAGCCCAACGAGGAGGCCGGTGTCCCCAGTGGGCTTCAGTGGGAGCCGAGTCTGGTGGGTACGGACCAAAGCGTAAAGTGGGTTACAGAAGCATGTGGCCGGTTATGGTGGTGTAGACAATTGACCACTCACTTTCTGAGCCATTTATAAGAAAATGGAACCACCTTGAGTCACAGAAGATTAAGTATCACATGGTGTCTCTTATATGGGATTGTCAAAAATACATGTATAAAAATATTAGTGTAAGAAAGAGGATCGGATGTTAGAAGATAGACTGCTTAGCCAAAAGACACGTGGTGGGGGAGGGGTACAGATAAAGGAGGCAGGAGGGGAAAAGGGATGGAAAAAATGGCCGCAAAGTGACGTACATGGGCACAAATTCCCTAAGCTGTTTGCAATTAACCGCTGTGAATGAATTTGTAGCGCAAACATATTCAAATAAAAACGCAAAAAATATGACCATCCTTTTATGTAAGCCTATCTATTTAAACAGCCGAATATATATACATACATATATGTAAATAACCAGGAAGGAGTTTGGTGGGTCCCGTTGTGATATCAACAGCTCCCACAGTACATCTGGATGGGGGTCACGAGCCCTTCTTTTGGGGTACTCCCGTTTTCTAATGGTCCGCCGCGAACGTGCTTTACTTGGGTAACACGCGTTTCCATTAGCACAGAGGGACTGCGACTAACAACAGTCCAAAAAAGGACTAGAAAAGGATCCCTCAAGCCGGCAACCTTTTTCTGTTACGTACTTTCTCAGCCACCTGAGCGCCTACTAGCACCGGGCACTGGCGTGGCAGCGGAGGCGCAGGAGGAAGGGTGCCAAGCGGAATCCCACTGCTCCTTGGGCTCCTGGCGCTGTCGCTGCGTGTCTCCGCCCCCTCTGGCTACCTGGCCTCTAGGCGCCCTTCGTGGCAAGCTCGCTGACTTGGGTCAGGAGCTATGGATATGTGCTACCATTGGATGGAATGTCCAAGCGTGAAGCTAGGAAACAAATCCCTCTGCGACACGAGCTTAATGGAGCTGCGCAGAGGGGAGGAGGCCTTAAACCAGACAAGGTTCAGTCCTGGTGTGAGGCCAGCGTGGTGCCCAGCCCTGGGCCCCAGCTGCAGGCTGAGGCTGGGAGCCCAAGTCTTTGTGCTTCTGGCCATCAGCATGGTGTTTCAAGTCATGGATCACAGGCAAAAGTGAGTCAGTGTTTAGAGTTTGAAACGACCTCTCCAGAAGCAGGGGAACTTGATTCCCGACCCCAAGATGCCTTCGTGCGGGAGATCTCAGACCCAGTTAATCACGTCCACACTCACCTAAAGAAATGTAATCCCACTGCTAAACCTGATGTCTCACTTCAGGCTGAGCCCCCCTGATAAGCATGGGAAGACCAGGAGGAGAGAAAGGGAAGAAAGAGAGAAGGAAGACGGAAGAAAGGACACGAGGAAGGAGAAGAAGCGGAGAAACGAAGGGAGGTGATCAATGAACGACACAGCTCTCTGTGAACCTCTACATGTCATTTCACTGCAGGCACCAGCAATTCTGCTGATAATTTAAGAATAAATAAGGCAGAAGGGGATCTTCACTTACATAAGGGGAAAGATACTCCTAAATCCTAGCAACCAGGACTTGTGGTTATAGGCTAGAGGTGCTTCTTCCCCCTCTGTCCTTTATTTCCGGATTCCATCCAAGAGCCTGCCTGGCCCAGGACTGCACCTGCCCTGCGGTGCCTGGGCTCCCTGGCTGCTCCGGCATGCCCCTGCCTCTGCAGACAGGCAGAATGTGACTGAGTCACATACAGGCACTCGAGCAATTTCACAGATGCCTGAAGTCTCTAGTTCATGATGAAATGGCCAGGCACGTCCCGCCCCTTTATAGCAGCCCTTTTCACCAGAATTCCACACAGCACTCTGGGAATGGAGCTGTCTGCGCTCTAGGGTGCAGTTCTCTCCATCTAAGAAATTCAGTCTCAGATTGTCTTCCTGTCCCCTGCTCTTCATCTGCTGCCCCTCCACAGATTCAGTGCTTCAACGCTCCTCCTTCACAAGGATTCCCCACCGCGGCGTGCAGAGCCCCTTTCCTCGTCCCAGCTCCCTGTCCTTACCTCTGCACTCTGGTGGCATAAGCCATGTTCCATGGTTTACAGCAAGCAGCACACGCAGGACCAGCCATCCCTGCCTCCCCACGAGCCTCCTCAAGGGGCTGAATAAACGGCCCCAAGACCCAAGGCTGCAGGTCATCCTAGCTTCTCCCTGTTTTCCACCTCTTCGTCCATTGAGCCTCTATATCTCCTCCTCACAGCCCCGCTTCCGCCTTTCCTCAGACTCTTCTCACCTCTCTGAAAGGTGGGTCTGAGCCCACTTAGACCTCTCAATGTCATTTGAGCCCGGAGATTGTCATGTTGGTCAAAACAAGTCAGACTCACTCAAACCGTGTCACATGCCCTCTGCAATCTGAAAGAAAACAAGAAAACAGAAGGAGGATATTGTTACACAAGAGGAAGAGACTGAAAGGAAGGTGAAAGAGAGGAAGGTGTGAGGGGGAGTAGCTATGACGAAAGCACATTATGTACATCAAAGCCAAAAAGATGGGAAGCCAGGAAGAAGGGTGGGACAGGGATGACGGGAAGGGAAACGGCGAGAGGGTTTGTGCACATGTATGAATCTGCCGGAATGAAGCACATTCATCTACATAACCACCATGAACTAGTAAAGAGAACTGTAAAAAAAAAAAAAAAATCTTTCAATAGCTCTCTGGTTTCCCACAAGGGAAAGTTCCTTCAAATGGTGCCTAGATTCCGCCTCCCTTGCCTCATGTTCCCTGCGCCACGTGGACTCTGTAGCCACGTGAAATCATTGCCATCCCGGCCATCCCTGAATGTGCCCTGATGTGCCTTCTGCCCAGAACGCCCTCCTCCTCCTCCTCCTCCACTCCTACATGCTTCCTGTGCTCCTGCCAAGGATGCGCCTCTGGGAAACCTGCCCAGATGACACACCGCGGCTCTGGTTCCTGTGACGGAGTGTGTCCTTGTCAGGGTGCCTGGCCTGGCCTGAGTCCCGATCGGCCTCTCCTGTGGATTTCTAGCATCTCCTCACTAAGGTCAACTGCAGCGCCGTTACCCTGGGGGATACCCAAGGTCCGAAAGTATCAACGCTGGTACCAACCCCTGCCGAGAGCTCCTTCAGCAGCTGCCCTGGGTTATTCACGGCTGCGTACCCTTGACAACAAGAGTGGAGCTCACAGCATTCATCAAATAGTTGCCAGGTGAGGAAAGAAGGAATGAAAGAATGAGGGCTGCTGTCATCATCAGGGAGGGAGAAGGCCGGTGCGGTCACTACACAGCAGGTTCTGACCTTGACTCAGCCTCAATCAGCTGGAAATGGTGACTGTAGTCACTACTTCTCCACATATCGGACTGGTCTCCCTGGGTTGCTGGATAAACGTTGGAAGTTTGGAACCCTTATTAGATACATTAAGTGACACCAGGTCCTGCCTGAGCTATTCTTAGACTTGGCGGGTCACCTGGGGTTTGTCAGAGAGCTGGCCCATCCCTCCTCATCCCGAGGAGTACCTGCTCAACTGCAACATGCAGGTGGGTGCCAGGGAGCCGGCAGACCCGGGGGACATCCTGGGGGGAAAACGATACCTGATTTCTGCTGCTGACTTCCCCTCCAGGCAGCTGCCCAAGGGGAGCAAGGAATTGGCCTTCATAGCGTTGCAAGTTCCAGCCCAGTGCGGGAAACTTAGCCACTTAGCAAGACCCTCTTCTCAAAGTGAAAATAAAGTGGGCTGGAGGTGTCATTCTACATAAAGGCCCTATGAATCAGGAAAAAAAGTTAAAAAAAAAAAAGGGAGCACCCAATCTGGTGGGCTTAGTCCTGCTCTCGTGGGGGTATTACTTTGTGGAAGCCCTTTGACTCTCTAGCAGCTTGTGGCCAGTACCGTAGTATTCCCAATTCTTGGGTGCTCTGGTAGAGACAGAGCTTGAACCCTTAACCACACTCTTTGGGTATCACAGGAAGTTGATCTGTTTTGATTTCTAGATAGCTAGTAAATTCTTAGGACCTAGCAGATTATCTGGAACCTGAAAGATCTGTGGTAGAAAGAAAGAGGAAGAGAAGAAGAAATAGGAGGAAGGGAAGGAGGAAGAAGGAAAGAAGCCAAGCCATATGCTGCTGCTTGGGCCAGCTGCCCACGTGCTGGCTGACAGAGCAGGCCGAGCCTCGAAGGGCATCTGCGCAGTCCATGGAAGAGGCCACGGCCTTGTCTGGAGTACCCCAGAGCACCAGTCACCCCCACTGGCCCAAAGGCTCTAGGACACAAATGCTTATTGACCTGAACAGGAAGCCCTTGAGTCAGAAATCTCCGAAGTCCACCTTGTGGCACCCAGAGGGTGCCCTAAAACCCTCCACTGTATTCCACTCCAACTTTATCATTTCCTGGGGTTCTCCACACATACATCTCTCCCAGCAGTCATCCATTGCATCATGGAAGGACTCGCTCAGAGCAGTAGACTCGGAAGCAGCTTGTGTCTTAGTCACTGAGGTGCCCCGTTTCTGGGAAGCAGAGATGAGAGAACAGGATGAATTCGATGTAAGATACGAAGACTAGTGGTGAGTCACTCATATCGTCAAAGTGAGAGCGGATCAACCGCGTAAAATAAATACAGTGAAGTATACTGCAGCACAGTATGGGAGAACCCGCCCTCCAAGTTCAGCTGTGCCATATGAACTCTGCAACCTTGGACGTGCCTCATTCTTTCTTTCTGCCTCAATTTTTTTCATCTGTAATTCAAAGATAACAACATGCTATCCAAATAAATGAGATCACAGATAGCAAAGTCCTTGGCAAGCCATTAGGGGCTATAAAAACATAAACTAATGATAGCACTGACATAAACATAATCAAATACTATTAGGACAATCAAGGCCAACCTTTGAATAGTATTGTCCCTCGCATAACCCTGCAGTTTTACATGATGTCAGTGACTCTGAGGACCAAGGAGGCAAAAGCTTGCAGCAGAAAAGCCCCCAGGCAAGCGCTGGGCCTCAGGACATTGCTGGTCCCTACCTGGGAGACAGCAGTAGGGAGAAACACTGTTCTTACCCCAAGAGCCTAAGAAAGAAGGAAGGAACTGGCTAGTCTTTGTGATCCAACCTTGACCTTTGTGAGACTCCTCTGACTCCTATAGGATGAGAGCTCTCATCTGTCCAACTGGTTCTACAAGCCCTTGAGAACCAGAATGGCAGGCGGGGGTGGTGGTTGGTTTTGGGCACTCATCGGGCCTCCCTAGAATAGCATAACCTGGTGTGTACAAGGAAGAGCTGGAGGAGATGACCTCTAGGCCCATCTGCTGGAGTGGACCTGGCAGAACTGTCTTTAGGTCTCCCTTGGGCTCTCTTCTCCGGCACCTACAGCCCATGGAAGTGAGCCAGCACCCAAAACCACACACAACATCTCAAGGTGGGTCCACCGAGGGACAAATTTGGCTTAGGGTAGCTTCCCTCTGGTCCAGCATCAAGATCATCACATGTGAAACACATTTGGAGCTGCTATTGGAAGGCCCATGCATTGGTTAATCGACCAGTCCACAAAAAGGTATTAAACACCTAGAGCATGCGGGCACTGGGCCGGATCCGGAAGCACAGATGGGAAGAAAGCACAGCCTCTGTCTTTAAGATGTCCGGGAGCGGGGAGGGGTTGGACGGAGAGACACGCAGCACATGCTTATCAAACAGTGTGCTAGACCCTCTTGGGATCCCTCCGTGGCAGCACGTTGGGGCAGAGGTGACAGAGGAGATTCTCTATGCTCACTTCAGAGTCACATGACTGGTCAGGAGCAAATGATCTTCACCAGTACCTGTGTCTACCTTTCACCCTTCCAACCTGGCAGCTAGAAAGAATTTCAGAGCTGCCATAAATTAAGTCACCTTGGGAAAATTATTTAGCTTCCGAGGCCCTCAGTTTTCTCATCTATAAGATGGGGAAAATGATTTTTTTTTCATTTATTCACTAATCGAACAAAAAATGCTTTATTTTTTTTAAAGCAGCAGCTGTATTCTAGGCTTTGGAAGCACAGGAGCGAGGCGAGATGTGGTCCCTGCTCCCATAACCAAGGGTTTGCTGGGAAAGACAGCCGTTGAACAGGGACGTGGCATGATCTAGAGCTGTAGAAATGATAGACACTGGCCTCTGCAGAACCATGGGAAGAGATTCTCAGCAGCCAGCATCCCTCTTCCCCACGGGGCACCGGGCCCTGGCTGAACATGGGTGTGGAAGTGCTCCTTGAGCCGCCAGGTGCTGGGTAAACACGGGCTGTTCTCCCTTCTGTGTTTTTTGCCTCTCCCACACCAAGCTGGGGCAGTCAGGAAAGGATAAGGATAAAAAGGAAAGCAGCCGTCCATTGAGATAGTACTAGGCGGGGGCGATTCCTTACAACCCCTCTCAAGGTAGACATTTCATTTGCATTCAGATTGGCACAGAGATGTTCTGGAGATTAACTACCATGCCCAGGGGAAGCCCAGGGGGTAGATGCAAAGGTCGCTGTTTTGGCAAAGACCACACACACACACACACACATCCCACCCCCTGTTCCTCTGGCCAGATTTGCATCCTTTCCAAAGGCCTTGCCTTGTGGTGGGGACAAGACTCATCAAGCTGTACACTGAGTCCAATCCAGGTTTGGTGTACAAGATGTGGACAAATGCAAAAATGGTCGTTTGGAGGAGAGCGTCACCAGGCTGAGGCAACAAACCGGAGAGTTCCAGGACCTGATTTCTGAGTGTGCTGGCCTCGCTGCACTAGGAAGTGGTCTGGTGGTGCAGCCCACCTCCTCGCCTCTAGTGCTCAGCCGGCACCCTCAGGCTCCCCCTTCCCTTCCCATTCAAAATCTGCTTTTGGGATCAAAGAAGCATCGCCCCTCTCTGTGGGGTAGATCTGTGTGTCAGTACCTACTGACTCTCAAGCACAAAGAAGGCACGATCATGGGGCCTCAAGTTCAATCTCCAGGAGGAGTAATGAGCGGTGGCATGTGGTGACCATGGAGGTAGATTCCTCCCCATAAGGAAACTGAGGCCCAGACGTAGCATGGAGAAGCAGCTCACCTCAATCTCGCCGCTAGAAAGTGGCAGACCTGGCACCTTTTCTGGATTTCAACCCCTTCAAGAAAACCATATATGCTGCAGACCTCAGAGGAGCCAGAGGGGACATTTCCCCCAGCTGGAGAACTTCCTAGTCGGACAATAATCTTGCTCCCACATGACTAGGGATGAAGCGTGCAAACCTGTTTTGCTGAGACTCAGACAACTGGGACGATTTTCAATCTTCACCCAGAGGTACCTGGTGAAGTTGTCCCAGGCTACCTGGCCAGCAGCCAGAGTGCGCACCAGCTAGAACACTCTCCGAGTCCATTCCTAAAGTGCCATCTATTTATGGAGATGCCCCTGGAGATCAGGTAGAAATCCCAATCTCTGAAGTCAGACTCATTTGAGTCTTGGGCCAATGATGTTAGAGAAGTTCTTTAATCTGCTGGAGCCTCTCACTATACGCAGTCCACAACGAGAGCAGAAACGCTGCCTAGCCTCTGGAGGTTGGCCTGGAGGGGAACAATTGCAAATCTGAACTCACAAGCATGGTCCTTGGTACGTGGAAGGCTCTCATTCGACCACTGTGTTTTTCCTTCCTCTCCTTAGCCCTTTCTGTTTATAATAACGATTCAGAGTATTTCATAAAATCTGTTAAAATGAACCAAGGTGTGAGCTAGACTAGGCACTAAAGATGAAAAGTGTAGGAGCGCTCTCAGGGTGACTATCAAAGTGGGACTGAGACACCCCAAAACCCATCCTAATCAAACGATGCAATAAACAGGACTCAAAGTGCGTGGGTTGTGGCTTAGATCTGAGGTCCTCATTCCCAGATTTTGTATGGGAGGGTGACCTGGCTGTGACATCTGCCACCCCATTGATCGACCGGGTTGATTCGGCCGCAGTGTCTGGCTAGGCGTGTGTCCCCTTCCTCCATGTGCGTCCCTCCCAAAACTGTGTGCTCGGTCCAAGAGGACGACCTTCCCCACTAGAGGAGGACCATTTTGCAGTCACAGGTATATGAGTAGCTGGACTTCCCGGCTAGGACCTCCAAACAAGCTCTCTGGTTCATTCTGCGTCTTAGCTTCTTGCCTATGAAATTAAAATATCAGTAATTCAGCAACTACTTATTACATGTCTAATGTTTCTAAATACCAAGTACAGGACTGAGTGAGGCACGAGACTCGAAAGGGATAGACATGAAAGTGAGTAAGATGCCATCTTAGCCACACAAGAACAGAATCTCAGGTCGGGGACCAAGAAATGTACAAGGAGGCTGGCGTGCAGGGGCTTAAGGATTCAGACTTGGGGTCCAGTGGGTTGGTTGTGAGTCTCAGGTCAACCTCACGTAAGATACTTAACTTCTCTGGGAATTGTTTTCTATAACCAATTGGACATGGTGAAATGGACAGTTAACAGGGTTGTTCGTGTCCACATACATAACAAATAAAAATACTTTTATAAGGACAATCCTAGCTTGGGTTTGACGTGTGTGTGTGTGTGTGTGTGTGTGTGTGTGTGTGTGTGTGTGTGTGTGTGTGAATTATTTATATAAAAATAATACATAACATGATCTATAAATACATTAACCAAAGCCCTTTAAAAAGTAATTGGCACTTAGTAATCACCATATGAATTAGCAGACTAGAGTACTATGCTTCACAGAGGAAAACAGTTACTCTGATTATTTGGGGTTGGTAGCACCAGATCTGATCTTGAAGGAAAAGCTGCCAGTTCTGGGCTCAGACTGTTGGTTCTGTCTCCCCCTGCTGCCCCAGGCATGTAATGCAACTCATGTGCTCAATCTCTGCTAGTAGGAAGTGTTGAAATACAAATCCTGAAAATTATAGCTCATTCTAGACACTTGGACAAGTTTATACCATGACTGCGAAATAAGAAGGAGCAGCAGGAGGCGGAAAGGAACAGAACTTGCCAGAAAAGCAAAGACAGCCTGGAAAGATGAAATGTTCTTCAGGTTGTCGGAACTGAGTGCCTCCCACTGGGCACCATACCCACCACAGGTCTATTTCCTCTTGATTCTGGACATCTGGCATCAAGCTGTTAGGAGAACTGGCTCCTCCTGCGTTTGGTCTCCTTAGCTTGCAGACAGCTGGCTCCCCTCTGTGTCTTCGGAAGGTCTTCCCCTGGGCCTGTGTGCTATTATTCTCTGCTTATAAAGATACCGGTCACGTTGGGTCAGGGCCCACCCCAACAATTTTGTTTTAACTTAATTAGCTCTCGAAAGACCCTATCCCTAGAAACCATTTCATTTTGAGATATTGATATGGACCCCAACACAGGAATTTTGGAAGCACACAATCTAGTGGTAAAAATGTGTACGAGATGAATCACCTCTTTCAGAACAAAAATTAACATTTGGGACAAGATGGAGATGAGTAAAAACAGACCAAGTGTCCTCACTTGTGCATCTCCCAAGGATGGTTCAGAAGGCTCTGGAAGGCAGGTGGGAATTTTACTGAGGCCTTAGAAGGTCAACAGGGCAGGCAAATTTCAAGGTGTGTTCTTTGAGGCCTCTGTACCTGAGCACCAGAAAACTAATCTTATGACAGTTTCTTTCTACACCATCGCAACATTCCACGGAAGCACACAGGAACTGCCTGACATGCCTGTAGCTTACTAAACTACAGAAAGACCGGTCCTAAGGCTGCTACTGACCACTCAGAGTATACAAAGATCATCCCAAACACTTCAGAAACATCCTCTAAAGTAAGAACATTCCTGGAGTAAGCTTGTATCTTTGGGGAAATAGGTGTGACTTCTTTTCTCTTCCTCTTGTTTTTCTTGCTTCTCAATCCAAGTGGAGAATTCATAAAAACATTCAAAGACTGCAGGAAAGCGAGATGGGGAGGTACCCCATGAGAGCACTTGGCTGCAGCGGAGCCAGGCGCCTGTGCTAGGGTGGCTGTCCCAACAAAGGCCAGTGAGAAGGACATAGAAGGCCTTGCCACTGCCCCTGGAACGGGGAAAGCACTTCTGATTAGTCACACCGGAGAAGTGAAGACGTGTCAAAGAAACCCAGAAAAAGAGCCAGACAGAGAAGAAGAGACACGTGGGAGTGTAGAAGCCCAAGCCCCCTTCCTCCTGGGACGTGGGTGCTAGCTGGAATCCGCAAGGCAGGGAAGTCTTCTAAATTGGGGGGGACCGAAGTCCTGAACACCTGAAAGTGACCAGAGAGCTGCATGATATGCCAGAGATATAGCAAAAAAAAAAAAAAAAAAAGATTGAAAATAGCATTGTAAGTATCTGAGTTGATACACAAATTACATTCTTTCTTCGAAACACGTTTCAAATAAGTTTTCTTAAAGATTCACTTGGCCACTACCTTAATGCTGATCGTATAAGTGATGGCTGCCTCTCACGTGGTGACTTTCTCCACCCAGGAAACCAACCCAGTTATGTTATTTCTGTGCATGGTAAAGGATGCTTTATTTGTTTATTGTCACCACATCATTTAGTGAATTGTCCTTTCATCTATTTGCTATAGCTTTTCTGTTTCTTCACCTGTAAACTGCTTCACAAAAACCTGTATTTTCTAATTCCTCGTATTTCGTCTTTTCCTTTTGTTAGAGGTTTTCCGTATGTACTTTATATGGTGTATGTTTGCTTGCTTGCTTGTTCGAGACAGGGTTTTACTTTATAGTCCAAGCTGGTCCTGAACTCATTTTATAGCCTCATCTGGCCTTGGAATCAGGGCTATCCTCCTGCCTCAGCCTCCTGACTTCTGGGATCACAGGTGTGAGCCACCACACCCAGTTTATGTGGTGTTGAGGAACTGAACTCAGGGCCTTGTGCTTTCTAAGTAAGTGCCATATGTGCTTTTAATTTGTTGTTCAAAGACAATTGGAAATTTAAAAAAAACTTTATAGTGATATTTTGAAATTTATTAGTAGCTAATTCATAAAATATATGTCATTTGGAGCTTGGTAATGAAAGAATTTTGGCAAAAATTGGTTTTTACTTAGGTTGCAATTTTATAAAATTTCATATGATTAGCTACATTAAAATATGCATTTATTCATTTAACTTTTAGATCCTAAGATTATCATCAGTCTTAAATGAAATACATCAAGTTCTGGAAACAACTAAATTGAAAGTGGTACAATAGATCTCAAAATCCAAGAGCTACAGATAGGGCTGTTTGGTGAAAATGGTATTGTTAAAGACCTCCTAAAGCTGCTCCTTCATGAACAGTGATTTTTTTAAAAATGGCAAAATGGTCACTTTTGACTTTTCCCCAAACTCTAGCTGTGTAAGTTAAAAAAAAAAAAAGAAAGAAAGAAAGAAAACATGGCTGAGTCCTTGTATGAACAGTGAACTTTGAGCATTTTAACTTGCCCTCTCCAATTCCCCTCTCCAGCTCCTTGGTAGACTTGAAAAACGGCAGCCTGTATTTTGCAGTGAAACCAGGCAACGTGAAGGCAGCGGAGGGAGCAGACCAGGGGTGGAACTCCTTTAGATTATTTCCAGAGTGTTATTAATTATTTGATGTGCCTGGTTGTTCCTCAGAAGCCCCGTTTACAAGACTACAGTTGATTCAGAACTTACCCACTGGGAAAAGCCTTTTTGCCAGGATATAGAGGATAATCATTGAAGTGTTATGCAGTTGATTGGCTCCCAGACTGCCCAAGGCAGTGGATAAAATTTGGGATGTTTAAAAGACCAACAACGAAGCTTAAAAGCAAAAGGAATAGAAAATGTCCCCTGGCGTCTTCCAACAGCTTCCTGGTAACCTACAGCCAATGTGACGCACAGGACTGTGCACATCCTCAGAAAAGACCCGAGAAGGCTGTGCATTTTTGACTCCACTTACTCTGAGGCGCTGTGCAAGCAGGAACGGAAGCTAAAGCAGAGATGGCACTGCTTTGCTGGACGCCGCCTGTGCGCCCCAGCCCCTGCGAGAACTGGCAGCTGAGGACTGCGCGAGGGCAGTAGAACCCCCATACAGTCACTCACCACCTTCAGGGAAGGAGCGAAATCTGATTTGCAGAGTTCAGTCAAAGAGCTGATTTCTCATAAGAAACCACGAACACCAGAAGATAATGGGAGCACACATTCCAAAGTTCTGAATAAAAAAGCTGTCAATCAAGAACTTTGTATCTAGAAAAACTACTATTCAAAACTGTAGGAGAAATTAAGATGTCTACAGATAAACAAAATTCAGAGAATTAGAGACCTTCTCTATGATAAACACAGAGACATTCAAGTTGAAATGAAGTATGCTAAACGGTTACTCAGGCCTAAGGGGAGAGGTAAAGAGTGCTGCTAAAGGTAACTCAAAGACAAATTTGAAAAGTGGCAGAGATGCAGGGTTCACTTGACCTTTTTCTCTCAGCTGTCTTGATTGCCATGCAATGTGTAAGTGTAATTTCTACGCCAAATGAAGGAACAAATAATAGAAGTGTGGAGGAACAAAGTTGTGACGCAGTTTGAAATTATAATATTAGTCAAAACTTAACTTTTATCTAGTTAGTAAAGAACATTTATTATGATAAAAGGAAATATGTCAACAAGAAGATATAACAATTATACACAACATGCACTTAACAACAGAGCCCCAAATGACAGAATGCCAAGTCATAAAGTTAAAGGGAGAAATTTACAACTTGACAGTAATAGATTTATCAGTTCCTTACTTTCGATAGTGGCTATAACAGCTGCCCAAAGACAAATAAAAAAATAGGAGACATGAACAACATAACACAGCAGACATCTACAGAACACTCTATCCGACAACAGCTCTCTGACCACAATGAAATCAAATCCTAAAATCAAGTTGAGATAGTCACAAACATTTCGATGATAAATATCACGCTCCTAAAGACCCGAAGAAGAAATAACATAGGAAATTCTAAAATTCCTTGAGGAGAATGACAGTGAAAGCACAACGTATCACCTCAGAGACAGGTAAGCGGTGCTGAGAGAAAAACGCTAGCCGGAGACACACGCATTTCAAAAGCAGAATCAATGAAACCGAAAGTTGACCCGCGGGAAGATCAAAATTCAAAAACCTTGGTTATAAAAAGAGGGACTATTCAAATTATTAAAACAAAAAATGAAAGCAGGGGCATTACTACAGACGTTCTACAAATAAAAATTACGATATAAGCGGGGAATCAAAGAACACCATGTGTGTTTAAATTTTATAAAATGTATTACAGTAAAACACAGACTGTTGGTCCCCTGGCCATTCTCGCCCTACTCTCCGTCGTTACTGCAGCATTCTGAAACAACAGCTCTGCAGATTCTCTTTGGTGTCTTTACAAGACATGATACACAGCGCAGTGACTGCTGCTGTTGAGTGTCACTCAGTGAAATGGCAGGTTTGTAAAAACATTATGGTATGCCCTCACCAGCCTTATATTACCAGATCTGGCACTGTGTGAATGCTGGCTTTTCCCAACAGCCAAAATAACCATGTAAGGCAAATGCTTTGAATCGATTTGGGACACTGAGGCAGGCACAACAATGTAACTAGAGACATCACCGGAGAGGACTTCTGGAACTGCTTCAGAAAGTGACTAGATTGACGGGGTAAGTGTACGTGAAGCCAAGGGGAGTAAGTAGTGACAATGTGTCTCTTACTGTAATAATTTTTAAAATGTAAATATTCAGCATATTTACATTGAACAAAATTAGATAATCGATGGATATTTAGCAGCTCCTGCACCTTTTATGGAAAAAGCTATTTTTTCCTCATGGAATGGCCTTGACACACCCTTGTCGGTAAACAGTTGACCATAGATGTATGTGTTTGCTTCTGGACCGTACAGTCTTGGTTATTGTAGCTTTGAGGTAAGTTTTGAAGGTGGGAAATGTGAGTTCTCCAGACCAATGCAAAATTAATTCAAAAACTCAAAATGGAACAGAAGCCTAAATAAAAGAGTTAAAATTATAAAAACCATTAAAAGAAAACATAAGCATAAATTTTCATTACCTCATTCAGTAATGGTTTTCAGATATGACACCAAAATCACAAACAATAAAAGAAAAATAGATATATTGGATTTCCCTAAGGGGTAAGGCATATACGCAATAAGGCTGTCTGACTCTGCTAACATTCCCTTCGGGCACAAGCCAGCCCTTCTTCTCCCCCTTCTAAAGGACGATTGGCAAAGCCCACATACATGCTGAAATAACGCATCTACTTCTAGGCTCTTTCTAGAGTTTAGCTATTGTGAATTGCACTGCAGTAAGCATGTACCACTATAATAATAAGATGCCTTTAACTCTCTCAGGAATGTACTCAGGAGAGGTATATTTGGTCAAAAACATCCTGTTTTTAGCTTTGTGAGGAATTCCCATACCAATTCCATAGCAGTTACAATAGTTAACATTCCCACCACCAATGTGGAGAGATATCTTTTTTCCTACATTCTCCCAAGCATTTGTTGTTATTTGTGTTCTTGATGACCGCCGTTCTGACTGGAGTAAGGAGGAATGACTTATTGGTTTTGATTTGCATTTCTCTAATGGCTAAAGATACTGAACACACATATTTCTTGTACTTATTGGCCATTTGTAGCTCTTTTGTGGAGAAGTGTCTATTCAGTTCACTTGCCCATTTTAATTGGGTCTTTCGTTTTGTAGGGTTGATCTTTTTAAGTTCTTAATATACGCCAAGTATTAGTATTCTACCATAAAAGAAGTTAAGAAAAATATGTTCCACTCTGTAGGTTGTTTCTGTACTCTACCGATTGTTTCTTTTGCGTTGTTCACTATCTACTATCATGCACGCCTCCCAGAAGCCACTGCTGCAGTGATGCTCCATCACATGTCGGGAGATATAGGTCAGGAATGGGCAGAAACCTTTGCAGTACCAAAAATTCACATGTCAAATGCTTCTATCCACAGGCACCAGTTAGGCCTATTACATTAATATGAACATGATATGCCTTCTCGGCTTGGTATTTCTATTACTTAGTGTCATGGAGCTAGCAACACATTAGTTACACTAGTATGGCTTCTCTCACTGTTGAAAAACAAAAAATATTACCAACCAGTGTAACCTTCAACACCTACCAGGGTGTGACATCAAGCAATTCATCAGTGATCTTCTACTTCCAGTGGACAGAGGTGGCTGAGGCCTTCGCAGAAGTGAACCACCGCCGTGGTTATGAAGCATAACCCTTTTCTCATGCCCAGTTTTGAAGCTTCCCATATTCTCAGCATCAAGATGTTTTACAAAAACACTCCCGTGACACAGACTAAATAATGTCTCTCAGGGGAAAATTACGATAAGTGTCTGTGCATGTAATGGCAGAAGATGGTCAGAATACATTAATATTAAACTAAGTGAAACAGCTAGCCTCTTTTCTTTCAAATACAATTCAGCAAAATTGTGAAATATGGCAGCTAGATTTTTGCTTTATTATGTGGAAATTACTAGTATGCCTAACGGAAATTTGCTTCGGTATAAGTAACAATTAACATATGAATGACTCATGTGTGCAGAGCTTCCCTGGAGGTTCATTCCAAAGCTGCTTAGTCACATGCAGGGTCCGTATTTTTATTGCATGCATTCATACCCAGTGATGGTAATACCTAGGGATGCAAAGAATTCCTCTTTAAGTGTTATTAAACAATAATGCTACTATTTTCAATTAATGAATACTTCTGTTTTGGTGATTAGGCTTTTCTTTTTCCTGATATTATTTCTGCTCAATATTCTTTTCCCCTCTTCAGGAAGTAGAAATTCATTCTTTCTTAATTGCTCTTCCCCTCAGACCATCCGTTGCCACTTGCCATACACGCTGTAATTTGACACTCAGATCAGAGATGTGACACATAAAATCGACTTACACATTACAAAAAAAAAAAAAAAATCCTCAGGTGTTACTTAACACTTTCCGCACTTTTTATTTCAAATAATTTTACCTTAGCTCAATTTTAGAACTATTTAAGTATTAAAATCTTCAGCCTAGGTAGCCAGAATAATTCTGGTTTACTTTTCCATAAATAAATGAAAAAACAACTCAGGCATGTCTACCATGTTCTAAACTATTTAATACTAGTTTTTAAGACTAACCATAAAAACTAATAGTTCTGTATAGATTTGAAGCAAACTACTTTAGAAAATGAGCAAACCATTCAAAAATCAGATTTTTTTTTTACCTGCCAGTGGATTTAGTTGAAATTATGGCTTTATCCAAATGTCTTTTTTAGGTATTATTTCTTTTTAAAACATAAAAAATATTAACGTTTGATTTTAAGTAGTTAAAAGTCACAGATTGCTGGTAAAAATTATTTGAAAACATAATAATGGGCAGTAGAAACAGACAAAGCCCAACGTACATAGTGTAGCTACCACTTATTTTAATTTACAGCAAAAAAAGCTGCTAGACATTTTTGAATTGTGTTAATTTTTTATTGTTTTCCATCTGACTACAGCAATGTTTAAGAATAAGCACCTTTATAAATAGATGTTATAAATGGATGTTTATAAACAGAAATAATTTAGTAAAGGATAATATGTTAATTAGTATGCTATATGTTGTTTAAGACATCAATCCCTCACTAAGTCATTTTGTTTCACCTTGGAGAATGTAAACTGTTGTTTCAAAATTAAACCAATTAGCAAGTTCTTATTTATGACAACAAAAATTGCTTTGAAACTTGTGCTGCGATGTGAGAAAAAGAAAGCTTTTTATGGTTTCTATCAATAGAAAATAAACTTTAATTCTGAGAAAATGTAAACTTTAGCTCTTCAATGAAAATGAACAAGTAAGAAAATGAAAAAGAACCTCAGAATGAATAAATCTCTGTAAATCATACATATGGTGCAAATGTATATAATAAGAACACTTAACACCTCAACAGTAAAAACAAAAGGTATCCAATTTTTAAATAGAAGAAGGATTTGAATAGACTTTTCTCCAAGAAAAATACTCACAGAAAATACTCAAAATCGTCACTCATTAGGAAAATATAAATCAAAACCACAGTGAGATACCTTCTACAATGGGCTAAAAAAAATGTGGACAGCAGCATATGTTGGAAAGGGTGTAGGAAAATTGAAACCTTCATTTTTTACCAGTAGGAAAGTAAAATGGCGCACGCATCGGTAAAACAGCTCGGATGTTCATAAGAAAAGAGATTTACCTCATGACCCAACATTCCAAGAGGATTGAAAGCATATATTCACATAAAAACACAACTATTCATAGCAGCATCATACATGGTCAAAACTTGGTCAGTAATAGACAAAATATGGTATTTTTAAATGATGAATTTTTTCAAGCCACAAAAAGATTCAATGTATTGATTCACACTGCACCTTGAATACACCTTGAGAACCTCATGCACAGTGGAAGAATTCAGGACCCAAAGCCCGCACATTGTAAGCTATTTGCTTAATGAAAAATGCCCATGGTAGGCCAATCCAAAGAGACGAAAGATTAGTGGCTGTCCGGGGCCGGTGGAGGGGAGTGAATGAATGCTAACGGGTTTACTTTGGGGTAACAAAATATTCTATAATTAGATAGTTTTTTACAATTTTACAGCCTGGTGAATATACTAAAAACACAGAATCACCCACTTTAAAGACTGAACTTTTTAGAATGTGAATGATATCTCAACTGTTCTGAGGATATGCAGGCCTTTTTTTGGATCTGAGAGGACCTAGCTCTGAAACCTTTCTGTTGCTAATTCAATAAAAGAATTGTGTTCGCATTCCACTTTGTTGAGTGCGTATTACTACTCCAAAGAATGGCTATTACATCGGACAAGGTAAGTAACACTTCAAAGGAACCATGCCAGAGGGCGTGGTAGATTATTGAAGCAAATATCCAGTGTGCAAGGAAGTTAGGGAGGAGGTAGCAGCTGGCACTGGTTGGGGAACAGGTGGGGCTGTAGTCCCGAAGCCTTCTGAATAGGGTGGTGCTGAACTTGAACTTGTCTTTGATGCTAGGGTGAACTATCCATTGTGTCACTGAGTGGGACAAGGAGGGCACCAAGGGGGTCATGTGAAGGCCAACTGAGACACATTCAAAATTTCCTTCTGAGCTGCCTCAAGACCTAAAGTCGGATAGGATATGTGAAAAGCAAGGAAGGTGGGATATAAGCCTAAGATGGAGAAGTGTACATCCAACGGCAGCTTCCAAGCCAGAGGCAAGGACAGGAGGCCTTCTAAAAGGTGGTGGAGTAGCAAATTTCATGCACTGAACTCCAGTGTGTAAGGATCACTAGCTTTTTTGGTTGTAATGAATATAATGCTGTTTCTTGAACAACTAATATACTGCCTATATTTCTGTCTGTTCTGATTTTAAAAAGTATCATTTTAGGAAGTCATTGTCAACATAAATAGTACCTTCTTAACTGCATTTTCTTTCGACATCCCCTCGCTCCCCCTCAAGGTGCTCCTTGGTTCAGTTGAATGAAAATCTCTTGAATTCCAGTGAAACACATTTTTGAAAGCCACCAATGAAAGGAAATAGAATTTCCACAGAAACGAATTCTGTACTCAGTCATCATAGATGGAATCTTGACTCTTTTGATGAATAAAAGTAGCAAATCTGGAATGGAGAGGAGCCAGGAAAAATGAGCCTGGACCTAAGCTGTTTTTCACTTGGGAACACAACAGCATCAGCTAGCATGTGGCTGACCCAGTGCCTTAGCAACCAGACCCAGGCCAACTTCAGGTCGTTGTGTTGGTGCCGTATGTCAAAGTAAGAGCCACCTTACCTGGTTCACTGTGAGGTTACAGAAGCAATGCTTTAATGCCATTTGCTGAAAGCCTTCAGGAGTTGCATTCTTTGGTTGAGTATTCAACTCGCATTGAGCTTTTTCCTTATAAATTGCTGAGTGCAGAGCTGATCTTAAACCCAGATATTCTCACTGCCAGTATCTTTTTATAAGTTTATGGGACTATTGTCATCCACAGACCCTAGTTTCTTTGCCGAAGCAGCAACATATGACCAGGAACTAAAGTCAGCCTTGTACTGGGGAAGAAACAGGGAGCGACAAGATATAGGACTGAGTCTGGGTTGTGCTCTTAGCCAGCTGCGTGAATGCAGACAAATCAATTCATTTATTAATTAGACTGACAGGATTATTGTAAGTTTAAAAAACAAAGGCAAAGCTATGCATAGCCTTTGTGTATGAGTATTGAAAGCAAAAATTTTAGCACTGTGCAATAAATATGCACACATAACCTAAGCAGAAGGTGGTAAAGGGATAGACATAGTTTTTCGGTTTTTCATTTTGGTCTTAGTTTGAAACTTTTAAAGCTAGACTTTAGTCTTTATACTAGTTTTTGGGTCATAGAAAAATTGAATGGAAAGGGAGAGATTTTTCATATCTTTCTTTCCCTCACTAATGTTCATCTCCCCACCACCACTGTTGTATTTATGATTTCTATATTTTGTTTGAAATCTATCAACTCTTAAGTACACTGTGTGTTTTAGTTCCTTATTCATTGCTGGGACAGATTCCTGGTATTAAGAGAGGAAAGGCTGATTTTAGCTCACAGTTTCTGAAAGTCTCAGTCCACTCATGAATAGTTGACATTGGTAGAAGCCCAAGACAAAGGTGTCACCAGAGGAAAGCTGCTTGTGGCATGGCAGACAGGAAGTCAAGGGAAAGAGGAAGGCCAGAGCTAGCGTGCACTCTTCCAGGTCCGGTCCCAGTAACCTGCTCCTTCCAGGTAAAGCCCCGTTGTTCCCTCCTTTCCAACCAGGCCCCACTTGTTAATAGCATAGGGTTCCGTAGACATTCCACAACATTCAAATATGCAAGGCTTTGGGGGGACTTTCAGATCCCAATTATAACACTGTGACAAATCACAGTATATTGTCAGTAATAGACAAAATACGGTATTTTTAAATGATGAATTTTTTCAAGCCACAAAAAGATTCAATGTATTGATTCAATGTATATTGTGATCCCCAGACAACAACTAAAACAATGTTACAGGATAATGATGAAAAATCCAATAGACAAATGACACTCAAAATCATTAGCATGCATAGAAGAAAAGAAAAGGGAGAACATAGGAACAAAAACAAAAGAGAGAAGAGCTCTAATAAAATAGCAGATTTCAATCACTAATTATCTAATAAAATCGTAGGCTTCAGTCATTGTTGTAAGCGTAGATAATTTAAAATAATCAGATAGCTCTCTACTGGATTGAAAAAGAAAAACCCAAAAATATGCTGTTTATAAGAAACCCACTCCATGCGTAATAGTATGCATATGTTAATAGTTAAATGGAAATACTAGTCAAAAGCAAGCAAGAGTGAACACATTGTTATTATAAAAGTAGATTTTGAAACAAGGAACAAAACAGAGGTAAAGAAATAAACTGTATACCATAAAAGGGAAATTCACCGAGAAAATGTAGGAGACATAAGTGCACGTGCACCTAAACAGCAAAGCCCCAAGACATTGGGCAAAACCTGATAGCACAGAAGAACAGAGAAATCCCCTACTACACCTGCTGACCTTGCGATTGCTCTCAAGATCATTGGTAGAGTAAGTAGACGAGTTGACCCAATACAACACTCCACTCAACAGAAGCAGAAAACACGCTCTTTGCAAATACAAGAGGTGATCAAAACACACAGTGAATGTCTAAATAAAGAAATTTATTAGTGACTAGAAGAATTACACCGTAGTTAGAGCGCTCACCTGGCAAGCGCAAGGTCCTGATTTAATTCCCCGGGACCACATAAGCCAGGCCTGGTGGTGCACACTTGTAATCTCAGCACTTGGGAGACTGAGGCCGAAGGATTGACATGAGTTTGAAGCCATCCCAGGCTGCTCAATGAGTTTAGGACCAGTTTGGTCTACAGAGTGAGACCTTTTCTCAAAAAATAAATAAATAAATAAAATGCACATTGCTATATTTTCCTCAAAATAGTCCTCCTTTCTTGAACACACTTATTCTGGAACAGTTCTGAAGTTGCCTTTTCTGAATGTCTTTATGAGGTATGGTCCAAAACTCACTGAATGCTCTTGCCACATGCCAGCTAATGAAAAGACAAGCTTGTAAAAATATTATGATGCAGCTCCATTCATTAAAAATAAAAAACAGATCTGACACCATGAGATTTCTGCCTCTTCCCTAACATCAAAATGACTATGAAAGATAAACATTTTAGGTCGATTCAAGATACCAAGGCACTCACACAGTGCAACCACGGACATTCACCAACGTGACCTTTTCGAACAGGCAAAGACAATGGGTAAGTGCGGTGAGGCAAGAGGGAGTGTTTTGAGGGCGGTTAACGGCATTGCGACTTCTACTGTAGTGTTTGTGTGAGTGTGCGTGTGCGTAGTCCCAGGGTTTGTACCAGGGGCATTCCACTGAGCTACATACACAGCTCTTTTTTAATTTTTTTTTTTTATTTTGAGACAGGGTCTCACTAAGTCATAACTTGGGCTTCAACTTCAGCCTCCCAGAGTGTGAGGATTATGTCTTATTTTTAAATTTAAATATGGACTGTATTTTTCAATCAGCCTCATACACACAAACTGCTCACCAAAATAAATCATGTTTTGGGTCATTAAGTAGACTGTTAAAATTTTAATGTAGTTGTAATATATAAATGGGGAGCTTTCTTCTCATAATGGAATTTAACTACAAGTCAATAATTGAAAGAGATCTGCAAATTTCTCAAGTAGTTGAAATGAAACAACAAACTTAAATAACCAACAAACTCAAAAGGAAGTCTCACATGAACTTTAGAAAATAGTTTGAACTGAACAAAAGTGAAATTATAACATGTCAAACCTTGTGGGATGCAGTTAAAATAATAAGTAGACGAAAATAATACCTTAAATACTTATATTGGAAAAGAAGAAAATCTCAAAGTCAATTTCATAATTAACCTCAGAAAACTATGAAGAGAAGAACATACTAATCCAAAAGCAAATGAAAAATTTAAAAACTAAAAATTAGTGTCATTGAAAGTACGAAAACAATAAAGAAATTCAGTGAAAAACAAATACTCTAGTTCTTTGAAAATATCAATGAAATTGTTAAATGCCCGTCATAACTAATATCATACTTTATGATGAAACACTAAAATTTTTTGTTTTTCCCAAAGGCCAGAAATATACAACAACAACAACAAAAGTCTGTTTTTATCACTGCTAGTCATCATTATACTGAAGGTTCAAATCAGGGCAATAAGTCAAGAAAAATAAATAAAAGCATCCAGATTGGAACAGAAGAAATAAAACTCTATCTGTAGTTGACATAATCTTATGTAGAGAGAAAGATTCAAAGAAAAACATACCTGTTAGAACTAAAAACAACTCCAGCAAAGATGAAAGATGCATATTCAATATATAAAATAAATTCAATACATAAAATAATTATATTTCTATTACTAGTGCTAAATAGTCAAAAAATAAATTAAGTAAAAATCCTACTTACAAAGACCTTGGGAAAAATAAAATACTTAGAAATAAGTTTGACTAAAGAAATAAATACTTGAGCAAAGAAAGCTACACAACATAGTTTAAAGAATTAAAGAACACCTTAAAAATAGAAAGACGATGCTGGAGAAATAGCACAGGCCCTTATTTCAATTCCCCAGCACCACATAACTGGGTATGGTGACACCCACCTGCAGTCCTAGCATTTGGAAGGTTGAGGTAGGAAGATTGCCATGAGTTCCGGGCCAGACTAGGCTATATCATGAGTTAAGGAGACGTTGTCTCAAAAAAATTAAATAAGTAAAAATAAAAAACAAGAGAAAAGAAGCATTCCGCATCATAGATCAAATCAAAATGTTTAAGACTTAGGTGGCAATACTGCCCAAATTAATCTACATATTCAACATAATTCTTATAAAAACTCAACTGGATTTTTGCAAAAAAAACTGGCAAGCTAATCTTAAAGTTTATGTGGAAACACAAGAGACTTAAGAGAGCCAAAACAATCTTGCAAAAGAGGAACAAAGAACTACTCAAATTTCAATTTCAAACCCTACTACAATAATTAAGACTATGGAATGTTGTCATAAGAAAGATATATAGGTCAGCAAAATAGAATTGAGAGGCCACAAATGAGTCCTTAATTTGTGGTTTCCAAAAGTGGGGGGTGGGGGCAAAGAGAGAGGAAGAGATTGAGAAAGAGAAACAGAGAGAGAGACAGACAGACAGATAGACAGACCGACAGACAGAGAAATCTCATCACTCCTATTCAATTTTATGCTGAAAGTTCTAGCAAGTGCTCTAAGGAAAGCAGAGAAATAAAACGTAAATAAAATAGAAAGGAAGATAGAAAGCATTTGTTCATGTAGAAATCCCATGAAATATCCAATACCACTGCTAAAACTAATGAAGTTTAGTACAATTTTAAGATGCTATATAAAACATTTTATTTCAATATATAAATAATGAGCAGTAGGTAATAAGTGGAAATTGAAAAAATTTAGTGTCATCTATAACAGCACTATAAATAAATAGATACAGATCTAACACAATATTTTGCATAATATGTATGCCAAAAACTCAACACTAATGAAAAAAATCAAAGACCTAAATTTGTGTATGAAGATGCATGTTATTTTCAAGGATGGTTAAGACTCAATTAAGAGCCCCACCTGCACCTTGGAGCTTGGCAGGATGGGGTCTTCTAGTGCCCTCTCCCTTCTGTGTGCCACACAGGGAAAAATAAGTGACCAGTATGAATATTTTGAGAATAGAATATCAAACCTAAAAGATAAAATGGTTGAGCTAGAACATACAGGCTATAAAGAATGCAAAACAAAAAAAAAAAAAAAAAAAAAAAAAAAAAAAAAAAAAAAAAAAAAAAAAAAAAAAAGGAAGACAGAGAATGGTCACAACAGCTGATGGATGACTCAGAGAGAAACAGCCTCGGAATTATGGGAGTCCAAGAGAAGACTGAGGACAAAACAAAAGGCTTAAAGGACAAGTTCAGTGAAATTATTGAAGAAAATCTCCCAAATTTAAGGAAATAAATGAACATTGAAGTACTGCAGGAATATAGAACACAAAACTACTTTGACCAGAAGAGATCCCAGTCATGACGCATCTTAATTGAAATACTAGAGACCCAACACAAAGAGAGAATATTAAAAGCTATAAGAGAAAAACAGAAGGTGACCTACAAAGATAAGTCCGTCAGCGTAACTGCAGATTTCTCAGTCCAGATCCTAAAAGCCAGGAGATCATGGAGCAATGTCATCCAAGCACTAAAAGAACATAAATGTCAACCAAGACTGCTACGTCCAGTGAAATTATCTTTTAAATTAGAGGGAGTAATTAAAATTTCCATGATAGAGAAAATGTAAAGAAATTTGCAGCCACTAAACCAGCACTGCAGAGAATATGTAAAGGAACCTTAGAAAGTAGAAGAGAGGCTAACAACACCAAAGACCCCAGAGAAAAATAAACAACAGATGTAGGAGAATGAGCTGAGAAGAAAGTAAGTCTAGTAAATGATGCTGAAAAACTACAATGACAGCAGGACAGAGTAAATATACCTCGATAATTACTCTGAACATGAATGCCCTCAACTCACTTACTAAAAGTCGCAGACTGGTTGACTGGATCAAAAAACAGAAACTCACAATTTTCTGCTTATAAAACACTTCATCCACAAGGAAACTCGTAGACTAAAAATAAAAGGATGGAATTCAATATTTCATGAAACAGGGCCCAGGAAATAAGCAGGGGTAGCTAGATTAGTCTCACACTTACCAGATTTCAAAATAAAGCAGGAGAGACAAAGATGGTCACTATATACTGGGTAAGGGAACAATAGAACAGGAAGAATTCACAATTATCAATATATTTGCTCCCAACTCTCAAGTACCCAATTATGTTAATCAAAAATTATTAGATCTGAAAGGACATATAGGCACAAATATAATTATAGCAGGGGACTTGAATACTCCACTACCACAGATAGATCAACCAGACAGAAAATCCACAAAGATACACAATAGTTAAATGACACTATAGAAAACTTGGACATAACAGATGTCTACAGAGTTTTCCACCCAATATCAACAGGATATATAGTCTTCTCAGCAGCACATGGAACATTTTCTAAAATAGACCATCTTCTAGGCCATGGGTCATGCTTAAATAAACACAAATGAATAGAAATAACTCCTTGTATACTCTCAGACCATAGTGGAATAAAACTGGAACTTAACAGCAAAAGAAACAGAAGAAAATGCTCAAATACATAGAGACTTAACAACTTACTACTGACCAAACAGTGGATCACAAAGAAATCAAAAACGTCATAAAGTTAAATGATGAAGGAAGTACATCATATCAGAACCTATGGGACAGAATGCAAGCAGTACTTAGAGGGAAATTCACAGCCATAAAATACACACATAAAAAGAACAAAACAGTCACAAGCAAACACATGCATGATGCACCGTAAGGCCCTAGAAAAACAAGGACAATCTAAGCCACAAAACAGTAGAAGAAAAGATACTATAAAGATAAGATCGGAAATTAATAAAATTAAAAAGACAATAAAAATGATTAATGAATTTAAGAGCTGGTTCTCAAAAGAATAAACAAGATTGACAAACCTAACTAAACTCACCAAAAGAAGGAGAGAAAAAAGCTCATATTAACAAACTTAGAAATGAAAAGGGTAAAATTACAACAGACTCTGAAGAAATTCAGAATATTATGAGAAATTATTTTGAACACCTATACTCTAATAAGTTAAAGAGTTGGAAAAAAAATGGATGACCTCCTAGACACATACAAAATATGAAAATTGAATGAAGAAGACATAAAAATCTTGAATAAACCCATTAGATACACAGAAATTAAAGCAGTAATAAAAACTCTACCTACAAATAAAAGCCCAGGACCAGAAGGATTCACAGCAGATTTTTTTTTTTTTCAGTATTTCAGGGAAGAACTAATTCCAATTCTTTTCAAACTATTTCATGAAGTTGAAAGAGATACTACCAAACTGATTTCTGGAGGCTAGCACCACCTTAGTCCCAAAACTGGACAAAGACTTAACCAGGAATGAAAATTATGGGCCATATCTTTAATGAATACAGATGTGAAAATGCTTAATAAGATTCTGGCAAATAGAATCCAACAAGTAATCAGAAAGATCATCCACCAAGACCAAATGGCCTTCATTCCAGGGATGTGAGGCTGGTTCAACATAAGTTAATCAATCAGTGTAATACACCACATCAACAAAAGCAAAAACAAAAACCACATGATCATCTCAATTGATGCAGAAAAGTCCTCTGATAAAATTCAAGACCTTTCATGATAAAAACTCTGAGAAAAATAGGTATAGAAGGGCCTTACCTCAAACTCATAGAAGCCATATATGCCAAACCTACTGCAAATATCATAGTAAATGGAGAAAAATTGAAAGTGTTTCCTCTCAAATCGGAAACACAGCAAGGCTGTCTACTCTCACCACTTTCATTCAACATAGTCCTTGAAACACTTGCCATAGCAATCAGGCAAGAAAGTGAAATAAATGGAATTTGCATCAGAAAGGAGGAAGTCAAAGTATCTTTATTTGCAGATAATATAATTATCTATATAGAAGACCCCAAAAATTCCACTATAAAACTCTTGAAAATAATAAACAAATTCAGCCAAATCACAGGCTACAATCTCAATAGTAAAATATCAATAGCTTTTCTGTACTCCAACAATGAACTCACTTGGAAAGATCTCAGAAGAATAATCCTGTTCTCATTGGCCCAGTAAAAATTTAAATACCTAGGAGTATATCTAACCAAGGAAGCAAATGACCTATATAAACAATACTACATTGCTCTGAAGAATGAAGTTGTAAATGACATCAGAAAATGGAAAGACATTCCCTGTTCTTCGATAGGTAGAATCAATATAGTCGAAACGACTATTCTGCCAAAACTGAAATACAGATTCAATGCAATTCCTATCAAAATACCAACAATTGTTTTTCACTGAACTTGAAAAAATAACCCTTAAATTCATATGGAACAAAAGGAGATCTAGAATAGCCAAAGCAATCTTAAGCAACAAGACTAAGGCAGGAGGCACTACAATTCCAGACACCAAGTTATACTATAAAGCAATAGTTGTAAAAACTGTATGATACTGGCACAAAAACAGACAGGTAGACCAGTGGAACAGAATTGAGGATTCAGAGATTAACTCAAATACCCTCAGCTAATCTTCAATAAAGGAGCAAAAAGCATACATTGGAAAAAGAATAACCTCTTCAACAAATGATTCTGGGAAAATTGGACATCTACATTCAGAAGAATGAATCTAGACACACACCTGTCACCATGCACCAACATCAAATCAAAGTGGATCAAAAACCTAGATATTAAAACTGAAACACGGAACCTTCTGGAAGACAAATTGGGAAAATATCTAAATGACATAGGTATAGACAAAGATTTTCTTAATAAGACAGTAAAAGCAAAAGCAATAGCCCCCAGCATTAACAAACGGGATTATGTCAAATTAAAATGTTTCCGCAAAACAAAGGAAGTTATCAACAGAGTAAAGAGAGAACCAGCAGACTGGGAAAAATATTCACCACCAACACCTCAGATAGGAGGCTCATAACCAGAATATACAGGGAACTGAAGAAATGTAAGCCCCCCAAAATCAAAGACCCTATTGAAAAATGGGCAAAAGAAATGAATAGGGAGTTCATTAGATGAAGAAGTTCAAATGGCCAATAAATACATGAAAAATGTTCAGCCCCCTTAGCCATACGATAAATGCAAATCAAAACATCACTAAGATACCATCTAACTCCAGAGAGATTGGCGTGTGTCAAGAACACAAACATCAATCAGTGCTGGCGAGGCTGTGGGGAGAAAGGAACCCTCCTACACTGCTGGTGGGAATGTAAATTAGCACAACCTCTATGGAAAGCGGTATGGAAGTCTCTCAAAAGATTGGAAATAAATATCCCCTTCAATCTAGTGATACCTGTTCTGGGAATTTTCCCAAAAGAGTTAAGAACAACTTATAACAGAGATACATGTATACACATGTTCATTGTGGCACAACTAACAATAGTTAAAATGTGGAAGACACCCAAAAACCCATCAACAGAAAGTGGATACATAAACTGTGGTATTTATACACAGTGGAATACCACTCATCTATAAAGACAGATAGGTTGGAGGCTTTTGCAGGTAAATGTAGGTGACTTGAGACCATCATGCTTCCTGAAGCGAGCCAGAAGCAGAAGGTGAAATAGTGAACGGTTTCTCTGATATGAGAAACCCAGACCACAATTATTTCATAGAACTTAATGTGGGAAGTAATGGGAACTGGAGGGGAGCGGGAGGGAGTTGGAGAGTCAAAAAGAAAAAAGGGAAGGATTTGAAACTTTGCCACAATATGTATGTTAACAAAATACAATCAACGTAAATTTTATGTTTTGCACTTATACCTATCAATAAAATAGGGAAAAATCTCTATGCTCATCTGTGAGATTAATTAATTAATAAGAAGTGCAGTATTTATTAATAATCCTCAAAAATTCAATTAGTTATATTAGTTGTCTCCAAAAGGGACAACATAAATTTAAATCTAATCATAATTGTAGATAACAACAAGCTGATTCTAAAATGTCTGGATCGTCAATGAAATTAGAAAATTCACTAATTTAGAAAAAAAGCTGGATGACTCCGGCTTCCTAATCCAATGACTGTAATGAAGCCACAGTGACCAAGGCCGTGAAATATTAGCAAAAGAATAGACCAATAGACCCCTGGAATAGAATACAGAATCTAGAAATAAACCCAGACAAAGATGACCAATTACTTTTGACAGAGTAGCACAGTCAATTCAAGGAGAAAGGATTGAGGTCATCTCTCAGATAAATGGCAACTTAAAATTAGATGTCCATATTTTTATTTTTAAAAAAAGAACCTCAATATTCGCGGCAGCATGGTGACTAGGTAGGATCCTTGATTCTTCACAGGTCCAGCCAACAAGTTGAGACAAAGTAACCAACTACTGGAAACGTTCACCTCTAAGTAACTAGAACTACAAAAACAAAAACCAACAGGAAAGATAGAAACCCCACAGGATGCTGTAGCCGCTGAAGACAAAACTCAAGCTAGGAAGCAGCCCCAGACTGCTCAGGCTGTCCAATCAGAGCCACAAACACAAGCAACAGACAAGAGCCTGTGTAGACAGAAGAGTCAGAGGCAGCTACATCCATTCCCAGCTATTGCCCCTCCCCCTCTCAGATTCTTGGGGGGAACACAAGACAAAGCCAAACAATAATCTCCTCAAGATGTTTAATGTTTAGTAAGATCTAACTCCAGAGTTTAAAGACAGGGAAAAGATTTGTCTGAATCAGACAAATGAGGAAACCATCTCGAGGTTAGCTGAACTGCAGAAGTTAATTCAAGAAATGAGTGACAGATTCATCAAAAAGTTTAAAAATATGAAAACATATGGCAGATCCTCAGTGGATGAAGACTTTATTGGAAAGTGTGGGGAACAGAATGACCTAATAGGAGGACAGAACCTCATAACCTGAAAACAAGATGGAAACCAAGGATCAAACTTTCAAGCATACGCTAATAATGTTGCGTCAATAAGGAAACAGATTCCAATAAATGCTAGATGGCTCAAAAAGCTCAACCTCATAAGTACAGGATTATAGAAAAATAGAAATCTAAACTATAAACATAAAAAACTATTCACTGAAATCGTAATGGAAAACTTCCATATATATGGGAAATAAATGGATGTTCAGGTGAGTGAAGCACATTAGACACCAACAGATATGATCAAAACAGAGACACATCATAATAAAATTTACAGACATCCAGCACAAAGAGAAATTCCTAAGACTGTCAGAAAAGGAGCAAATGACTTACCAAGGCAAAGCTATCAGGATGGCAGCAGATTTCAAAACACAACACAAACCATAAAAGCTTGTAGCGAAGCTTTCAAAGGCCTAAAAGAAAACAATTGCCAACCAAGACTCTTATTCTTGCAGAATTATTCTTCAAAATTTACAATGAAACAAAGATTTTCCATGACAGAAAAAAAAATACTTGGAAAAATGTATGACAACTAAGCTAGCACTACAGGAAAATAATTAAGGGCCTGCTGGATAGAGATAGGGATGATAACCACAACAAATAAAAGTAGAAGCAGGCATACCTTTAACAGGGATAGTATCTAAACAAAAAGGAAACCCCCAAAAATATCAACTTCTGAATATTAGGACAATGATAGGGTTTAATACTTCCAGGACAATAATAACTCTCAACGCCAATGGTCTCAAACCTCCAATCAAAAGCCATAGGTTGGCAGATGAAATTAAAAACATAATCCAACCATATCCTGCCTTCAAAAGACATACCTTACTCATAAAGAAAAACATGCACTGAGAGTGAAAGAATGGAAAACCATATTCCATTCAATAGGAGCATTAAAACAAGCAGACGTAACAACCCTCTTTGCTGAACTTTAAGCCAAAACTAGTCCAAAAAGACAAAGGCGGTCACTACATCCTCATAAAGGGACGAATGCAACAGGAGGAGCTAACAATAGGGTATATGCACTAAACATTGGTGCATTCAAGTTCATAAAGCAAAGGCTAGTGGACATAAAAGAACTAGGTGCCAACATAATCATCGTGGGGGACATTCATATTCTACTTTCACAGGAAAGCCAGCTGCCTAGACAAAGAAAATCAATGAAGACATAGTGGATCTGAGCCACACAATGGGAAAAATGGACATACAGATATCTACAGAGTGTTTCATCCAACAACAACAGAATACACATTTTTTAAAAACTCCTGGAATATTCTCCAAAATAGACCATAGTCTAACCCCCCCAAAAAAGCTTAAGCACATACAAAAGAATTGGAATAACCCCATATATACTGTCAGATCATAGTGAAATGAAGCTAGAAACCAATAGTAGCAACTACAGATATCTCACAAACACACGAAGATGTAAGAATACACTAGTGACCAAGCAATGGTTCATAGAAGTTCAGGAAGAAATTAAAAATTCCTAGAGACAAATGACCATCCTAGCAAACAGCAAACGACACTGCACCAAAACCTTTGGGACACAATAAGTGTCATTATTCTACATTGAGGTCAACTTTAGGATCTTTGCATAAACTGGCCCCTGAGCTCTGAAGACTATACCCAGGCTTTTTTGCCCTGTGAACCTCTTCTCATCCTTGGGTCTCAGTTCAAAAGTTTCCCCCGTGGAGCTGGCTGGTTTCCCTGTTATATTCTCACAGCCTGTGAGTCTCGGCTGGGTAAGTTGCTTCCTACTGTGAGACTATTGGGAGGAGAACACAGACTAACACAGCCAGAGCACTCAGAAACACGCCCACTGTCCGTGGCTTACTGGATACTCCAACACACTTGGTACTTGGATGGACAGCTGGGGTCAACGTGAGGCTTGGGAAATTCTGGCCACGGGTTTTCTCTGTAACTCAGTTCCCCTCTCTAGCTGCACTGCCTGTGCCAGATTCATGTTCCATAATATTCAGGAATGAAATCACGGACGAAGGAAGCAAGGTGAGGAGAAAGCACTCTATGGGGGAAAAATAAGGAAAGAGAGTAAAAGCTGCCACTAGTCAAAGGGGGACCCAAAAGAGGGTAGCACACGTGGGCCTTTTGTCTAGGAGTTTTTATAGATGAACTGAGTAGGGGGCAATCCCACCAACCAACTGGGTTGTTACGGTTCAGTCCCTAAGGTTCTCCACCCCTAAGTTTTCTTACCCTGTTGTCTTGGAAACTACCTAACATTTGACCAACAATTGTTTCGGAAGTTGCCCTCTGCAGGCTATCCCACACCAGTGCTAGCTGCTGTTCCTGTAAGTTTTCCATGGATTGGTGAGTCTTCCTTTCCAGTGGATTCTCCATTTCTGGGCTTGGGGCCGGGGGGAGCCTTTGTGCCTAACTGCCTACACACCGACTATCCGGTCACACTTCCTCATCAGGCTAGCACCACTCACCGGGTGGGGATGGGCCCTGCTGATTTCTTGAAGGCCTTTTCTGTCTTGCTCCCTGTGCCACACTTCTGTCCTTTAGCCATACCAGCTTGCTGGCTCTGAGATGGGCCCTACCTGGTAACCCCAGGCCGGGCCTCTCCCTCGGACTCTTATAGACCAAGGCAACAGCTCAGGGGTGACCTAATCTGTCTACAGAGAGGGACTGGATCAGGCTGACTGGGCAATGGCTTGGGTCCTGCTGTCATCCCAAATAAGACCAGTGGAAGGCAGCTTTTGCCCAGCCACGCTCCAGCTCCTACTTCCAGCCACAGAGCAGCACAGGCATTTTCTCCCCTTTTCTTTTCTTTCCTTTCCTTTCCTTTTCTTTCTTTCTTTCTTTCTTTCTTTCTTTCTTTCTTTCTTTCTTTCTTTTTTTTCATTTCAGCTGATATCAGTGGCAGGAGACCTGGAAGCTGGTGAGGCACTCAATTGATATGCAAATGCAACTGAGTGTGGCAAGGTTTGTGGGTCAGAGAGACCAGGCTCACATGGGGACAGTGACACCCAGTGGTAGCAGTGTAGAATGATAGGTGCTGGCGGATGCGTATTTGACAGGATTCCCTCAGGCGGCACGCTCCGCACGCCCAGTGCAGGCTGGACCTGGTGCGTACTGTGGCCACGTAGAGGCCAGGTCCTCCTTCCTAAGTTCCGACCATGAAGCTCCCAGGCATGATCTTCTATTAGTTGATTCACACTAGACGCAGAATCCTCTGGGTACTCCTGCCTCGCCACTCCAGGGAGAACAGAGGGGTGCAGGTCATGGGGAGAAGACACTGGCAGGAGCCGCTGGTGGAGCCCAGTCCCGCCACCTGGTGGTGAATCCAGTATCTCACAGGGCTGGGTTCAGGCTGAGGCTCTGGATTTTTGCCTTTTTCTTCCTCTCAACTTTCCCTCATATCCCCCCTTGTCTCCTGCCATCTTAAACTCACAGGCGTACAGGCACCCCTCCTGTCCTGTTGGGAGACCCTGTGCTCCCTGAAAACCCATGTGAGAACAAACTTCCTGGGACCTGCATGTTGCATACCACCCAGGGGTTCTGGGTACAACTCAGAGACTCAGTAATTCTGCAGTGAGGCCCGAGGTTCTGCACCCAGGTGGCACCCTGCCGCATAGCTGAATGTCCCAGACGAGAACTTCTGGGAGTCGTTCCAGAAGAGCCACCACCCCTGCCTCTCAGGGACAGGACCCCCTCCCCGCCAAGGCCCAGCCCTGCTGCCCTCACCGATGGTGGTGATGGTGGACCCGGAGAAGAAGAGGCCACCATGTCCCAGCTCCTCTAGCTGGTGCCGCAGCTCGGTAGGTGGGCCCATCTCTACGTGCTTGGGGATGTCCTGGAGGTCGGGCTGCGGTGAGCAGCAGCTTTGTGCAGTGGCCGGGCAGGCTCTCCAACACACATACTCATGCGTGGTCCTCACAATCGACCTTGAGCTCCAGCCTTGCCAGGGCCCAGGGTCTCTGCCCTTCCACCACCATGGGCTCCACAGAGGCAAGAATCATGGGAACTGGATTGCTATGTCCTCTTGTACCCCAAAGACAGGGAGTAGGGGAGCGGGGCTGCTCCTTCTCCTCTCTACCCCAGAGCCCAGCTCGGAGTGGCATCTGTGACATCCACAGGCTGATGGAAATGCCACCCACTCACCCTCCCCCTGCGTACTCCCATTCTTGCAGGAAGTAACAGGTTAGCATCCCAAATGATGCCTTTGAGGGATCTAAAGATGACGGAGGGACCAAGATGAGCTTAACTTTCACAGGTGCAGTCTGCACTGCTTTGGGCATTTAGGCCACAGTGCAGCTGCTCAATCTTCAGCAAGTTAGTGAATTTTCTGTGCCTCGGCTTTCTAATCCATACAACGGAATGCTAATAGTGCTTCCTTAACAGGTACTGTGAGGGTTAAGTGAGGTATCTTGTGAAGATAAAATAGGACCCGGCACATGGTCGGGGTTAGCGGTTGTCAATTATCACACTGTTAGGAATATTTGCTGTAGGAACACAGAGAAGAGAGCTGTTCATTGTGACAAAGCTAGGGGCAGCAATTTTTGTGGAGGAGGTGATGCTTCAGCTGGGCTGTTCTTGAGGTTCAGATAGGTCTGCTCTGGGTGGAAAGATGGGACCAAAGGGACGAAGGCCGGGAGGTGAGACTGGCTGAGACCCAGAACAAGGAGACAGAGAGGTGAGTGGGGGCTGCGCATGCTAGGAACGGAGTGGCCGGCCTCTTCCAAAGTCCCTGAGCCAAGGGAAGGCGGGGTCGGTTTTGTGCACTTGATGGCAGCTGGGAGGAACTTTCACAGGGGTGTATGACAGAGAGGCTGGGCCTGCATCCTGGCACAGTATGGCCAGGATGTCCGGGTCACTGATCCCATTGGAATGGCAGCAAAGGAGGCATCCCAGAGGACTGCGTTTGTGGACATGAAACCAATGACCAGGACATAAGACAAGAGGAAGAGTGCGGCTGTGGGAGGAAGATCACTTGCTCTTGGCCTTGAAGAATTTGAGACACTGCCTGAACAAGTTCAGCGCTCACAGGGAGGGTCTGGGCACCATATTTGTGTTCCTGAGGATGGCAGAAGCCCCAGAAAGATTGAGGGAACAGGTGATCTTGGGTAGAGTGCCACTGTTCAGCATAACGGTACTTGGTAGGAGATCTGTTATGCGGAGCATTTACTCTCAGTACCAGTCATTTCGGCTTGCAGATGAAAGTCACTGCTCTGCAAACACAGTGTCAGCCGGCGCAGCTCAGGGCCTGCAGGCAGCTGCACCTGCTGAAGTTTCAAGGTGGAGGAGGAGGCGCCGCTCTAGCTCCTCAGGACACAGTCCTTGCTCTGTCTAGCTCCAGATCCTGCCCAGTCCGCCCAGCACAGAGATTCAGATGGCACCACCATTCGACCCTGGGCCCCTCCCCACCCCACACAATTTCCCCATTCACTTCCAGGGTCTGTCTTCTTGCTGGAGATTCTGGGCACCAGGACCTGCCATCCTGTATGAGGAGCCATCAGGCCTGCAGGGTGGGGGTTATGGGCCAGGGATAGACTACCCACGTCCAGGCCCTGAGATCTGGAGGAAGGGGTGTGAGGAACAAGGCAGCGCCTTTAACATCAATGCAACCACCAAGTGGAGCGGCTGCTGGTCTGAGGCTGTAGGCTGTGAGTCAGAAAGGCAGCCCCTCCCTGCAGTGAGGATCCTCTTCATCCGCCCGCTCTGCATCCTCTGAGGCAGTAGTTCCCCAGGGCAGTCTGACACCAGTCTGTGGCCTTGGAAGGACAGATGCATGGAGAGCCAGAGGGGGAGTGCAAGTGAAGCTCCGCCTCCTCTCAGCCTAGTCCTATCGGGTTCTAATGCTGCTACTGATCAGACAGGGGGCGGAGATTCACTCCCCACACCCCTCCTGCTGCCACTGCCATCTCCTTTGTTACCCGCGTGGAAACTCATCTGTGAGGCAGAAATATTCCTCACTCAAGGAACCTCTGACAAGGTTTGGAGGAAGCCTGGTTGAGACAGCTGATCTAGGAGGATATCCTATGTAGTGGACATAAACAGCTGCCATCTGAGTCCTGTGCCATCAGGCACCGACCAAGCATTCCCTCAGTCCCCTGCTCGCTGCTCATCTGTCCTGGCCCAGTCCTGAGCCACAGTGAGTCTCGGCTGGCCGATGTGATCTTTGTAATTCACGTGGTACCATTTTCCTGCCTTGAACGATAAGCTGTTGCATTGACAGTTTCTGACAAGACAGTGGAAGACCCCACGACTGTCATCCCCAAGTCTGCTTGCTATGATATGAGGTGATCAGCTGTCAATGGAGCCATGGAACCATCAAAATTGCTCTGCCACTTGGAGATCAAGCACGCTGCATGGAGTTTTTCAAATGAAGAAATCATGAACAGAAGGAACAGAAGCGATTATTGATGGCCACTACTTGGTCAAGTGTGTCTGCATGGTTCTCATCACTAACCTCATTGCTAAAGCTAAGAAGTCCTTTGCTGTTGGTGAGAAGCTGATCCAGCCTGCCGCTAAGGACATATGCCATGACTGTTTAGGAGACACTGCCGTTCAAAAGATGGCACACGTTTTCTTTCAGCTAGATGAATTGATGAAATATTGATAACAGAGGATATTAAGGCCCAGTTGCTAGAGAAAATTAAAGAGTCACCAAGGTAGGTGCTCGAGGAGGGCAAGCCACTAACACTGACAACAAAGCAACAAGACAACAATGTTTGCCCTTATGTGTACATTTTTCAGAAGACATGCAAGAGGACAGGCTATGTACACTTCCATTACCAACCAACACCACAGCTGTAGAACTTTCCAAGCCTTTGAATGCCAGGAAAACTGAACTTGTCATTTGTGTTGATATTGTACACAGACAGAGTGGCTGCCATGACTGGACAGATTCTGGTTTCACTACTTGGATCAAAGAAGTCTCTTCTGAATGTGAGTGTGTAGTGACGTTCACACAGAGATGCTGGCTAGCTGAAAAATGCCACCTGAACTGAACAGTGTTTTCCAGGAGGAGATTAAAATCATACCACATTGAAGCACATGCCCTTAACACACAGCTCTGTGAAGGGATGGAAGCAGAGCACAGGCATTTTTTACACACAGAAGTTTGGCGGCTTCTAAAGATAGATCACTGGCCCAACCTTTTGGGTTATGAGACAGAAATTTCTTGTAGAAAAACAGTCACTAATGGCAGGACACTTCGGTGACACAGAACGGGTCACAAAATTTGCTTACTTCTTGGGACGTGTTCAGCCTGCTCAATGAACTCGATCTGCCACTTCAGGGGACAATGACAACTGTATTTAAGTGATCAGATAACATGGCTGTATTCAAAGCCAAACTGGAATTGTGGGAGCAACATGTAAATATCGAGATTTTTGATGCTTTGAACATTGGTAGATGTTTTGAAAAGGACTGAGCCAACACCTTCTTTCTCCAACTGGTACATGTTTGCCTACCTCAGCTTTCAAAAGAGTTTGAGAATCACTTCCCAATAGCAAAAGACCCCAATGCTGGGAAGGAGTGGATCTGTGACCCTTGTGTGAATAAGCCAGATGAGTCAGTTTTATCTGTGCTAGGAGAGGAGGAACTGTCTGAGACAGTGGATGATGGTAGCCTTAAAAACGTGTGTGAGACAACTTCAAATCTCCATGCAACCTGGAGAATAAAGTAAGGGAAGAATACCGTGGGATTTCCTCCGGACCACTGAGAAGCCTCCTTCCATTCCCAGCATGCTATCTTTGTGAAGCAGAGTTTTCTACAATGACAGCAAACAATACAAGATTATGTATAAAAAACACATGTCGGGGTCAGTGTCTCCCATCCCCCCCACATGGGACAGTATAGTTGCAGAGCAACAAGCCCAGGACTCCCACTGATTCTACATTGTGATATTATTTAGAGTACAATCCAAGGACAATAGAAACGAATACATTAATGAGTTCAATTCAAAACTGTATTTCAATCACCACTGCATAAAAAGTACCTCCCCCCACCCCAAATCCCATCCTTGGGAGACTGGTTTTCAACTAAACAGGTCCCTGGTTTTAAAAAAAAAAAAAAAAAGTCAGCGTGCCTTCCTTTTGGAAGTCTCCTCCCTCAGTGACCTGAGTTCAGCCTTTTCAGGCACCTGAGGTTAGAGCCAAGCGCTCAGCCACTGGTGCCCAAAGGCTCAGAGTAAAGTGGGCCTGTGCTTACCTGTGCCTCTGTCTCAAACCTGGTTCGCCCATTTCCAGCCTCCCCTTGACTGTCCCTCACCATAGACTCTGTGCGGTCCTACCTTCCTCAGGAAGGTGCTTGCCCTGAAAGAGCTCGCCCTGTGCCTCCCTGTTGGGGACCTCTCGGCCAGAAAGCCTCAGCGTGGCAGACCTCGGCAGGGTTCCTTCCTACCAAGAATTATTTACTACCTGAACTCTAAGCCTAAGCCGGATGTTTTTCCTCACACCTTGGTCTGCTCTTAACAAGCATTGATAGGGAAATGTAGACGCACACCTTGGCCTGCTCTTTGTTCTTGCTGAGCACTGATAAGGAAATACAGAAGCTGGTAAACAACTGGGGTATAAGAGGAGAAACTGTGAAAAATAAAGTGTCTTTTGCAGCGTCCCTTGCAAGAGTCCATGCTTTTTATTTTTTAATCCGCACTCTCCCGCTCGAGCACCCGTTGACTGACTGAGCAGGCTCGGTCACCTCCCCAAGGGTGGTGCCCTCACTCATGCTAGTATTTAGCTCTGGGAGGTGACCCAGGCCCTCTCCCCAGTCCTGTGGTCTCAGAAAACGCCAGGTGTGCCTTGGCATTCTTTGCCCTTCCGGTGGCCAACTCCAGGCGCCAGCCACCTGCCCCAAGCCTCCTGCAGCTAAAATGCTGTGGGTCGTTCTAATGGTCAGGAGCGCCCCGGGAGCCTGTGACACAGTGGCCCTCCTCAATCCTATGCAGAGGACAGGGCCATCGGTGTCCTCCAGCTCTCTAAGGGAGGAATCAGCCCCACCCGGCTACAGCAGTTGGTCATGCACCCTGCACCTGAGTCCCTGTCATGCCCAATCCGTCTGTCCCCTCCTCCTTTTCTTAATACTGCTGGTGTTTCCTGTCCTGGGGGGGGGGGGGGTCCTGATTTGCTTACCCCTGACCTCGGTCAGCAAGTCCGGCCCTGGGCCATCCAGACAGCTTCCTTTTAGAAGCTACGGCTGGAGTGAATCTTGGACCATGCGGCCTTCAGCATGCACGACATGCCAGTGCCCGGTACCAGGCAAACCAGACAGAGCAGAAGCCTGGGTGTGTGGTGCCCTCACTGCATGGCCCTGGGCTCTGCCGCCAGGTGCCATGTGAACTGGCAGTGAGCGCAGGGGGAAGAGGCAGAGCCACCTTGGATCTTAACGGGGACAAGACAGTGGTGAGGGCCAGGAGCCTGGCAGCTCCCTTTCTGAGTGGGCTCCTGCCCCTGGCTGGCTTTCCCCATAGAGGTGTGCTGGTGAGGGGACGTGCCTGCCCCACCCACTGGGACCCAATCCCCGGGGACAGAAATGTTTCTGAGTCGCTAGCATCTGCGCCTGCCTCAGATGAGCGTTGAATGCCGACTCCAGATCCAGGGCAGAATGAGCAGAGGGCTTCCAGGTGACCACAGGCACTGCAGGGGAGGGGCCCTGAGCCCCTCAGCACTTCCTGCTGCGAAGGTGGGAAGGGACCTCAGGAACCACACTGGAGCGGAGAAAGCCGAAGCCAGGTTTATTGCCTTGGAGTGCCTGCCTCAGTCCCAGGACCTAGCGACTGTTTCCAAGGACCCCGGCAGGGTCTCCTGGGTCTCCCACACCACTGTGTAGTCGGCAAAGGGTTACCTCAGCTATCACCGCTTCTCTGTGAGCTCGGGAGGCAAGAGGATCTTGAAGGGGGGGCCATATCGCCTCCTTTTCTGGGAACAGAGTAAGAGTCTAGGGGTCTTCAGGTACCTGGGCCTCTCGTGGGTGCCAGCAGGTTCTGGGCATAAGACGGGTCCCTCTGGGCGGTGAGTCCTGAGCTACAGCCTGGCAGGGCGCTGTCAGAAGACAGCCTCTGAGGGGCCTGTGCGCTGTTGGGCAATGAGAGAGAGGGGTTCACGCCCTTGGCGAGGTCGGGCACGGGATGGACGGCTCCACATTGCTCCTCTTCTGGCCTGAGATGCTGCCGCTTGGCAGGAGCAAGGCCGGGAGTGGAGCGAGAACCTGCGGCGAACCAGGCCTCAGAGCTCATTGGCTTCTCAGGGGCACTTGGAAGGGGTTGAAGAGCACAGGAGAGCAGAGGGAGTTATGAGGTCAAGGGTGAGCCCCGGCAGTCAGCGAGGTCACATCCAGGAAAACGGTGGGCGCCTGGGGACCAAAGCCTCGCCTAGGGACAGCTCCAGGGCTCTGAGCAAACGGACCTGTCCAGCTTTGAGAGGCAGTTTGAGGCTCCACAGTTGTTGGCTTTCTGCGAGCTGTTTCCTGTGCACACGGCCCTCACCCGTCGTTTCTCGGACTCGCATCCTCTTCCCAGGGCTGGGCCATCGGGCGCTTGGGGCCCTGTGCCGGGGTGGGCCCTCTACTTCTCTAGCCTGCTACGGCCAAGGCCTCGTGAGGGCCACCTTCCCTGTTGTCTCCCCAGAGCCCATTACGGTGCCTGCATGCCATCGAGTCTTGGCAAATGCACACTGTACACCTATCTAGTGAGAAAGAGAGAGTCTCCCTCTGCCATCTACCTAAGGTGACCTGAGTGGGGGAGGGGAGGTGGGTAGTGGAGAACTGGCTGTTTCTCAATCTCCTGTTACTTTTTGGAGCCCCCTTTGTCTCCTCTTTCTCACCAGACTCTACCGAGCTGCCAAACAACCCTAGTGTGGAGTGTGTTGGGAGAGGAGGCAGCAGGGCAGGAGACCCCTGAGGAGGGGTGGCTGGGGCTGGGGAGACAGGGGCGCTGCTGGACCACGGGGAGCCTCATGCAGAGATGGGCATCTTCTGAGGTCTGGAGATCCCTTGAGGTTCAGGGGCTGCCCTGTCCTTGAGGCTGAGGCCCCTGATGAGCAGCCAGAGCTGGGAGCACCTGTGCAGAAGCAAGGGGCCCAGGGAGAAGAGCAGCGCCAGCCAGGCCAGGCCCAGAAGGATCCAGAGGGCTGCCAGGCTCCGGTACACCGACAGGTAGTGCTTGCTGGGGTCCGTGCCTGCCGCAGGAGGGAATGATAGGTGTCAGAGAGCACAGCTGCCCCTGGCCCCATGGGGGTTCCTACCAGCCCAGTATTCACAATGGGGGTCTCCAAGGCAAACGGAGATGGGTCCCAGAGCAGAGACTTGGCAAGATGTTGCTAAGAGTCCACTGTAGCCTCAGAAGCATCCTCAGCTGCTCCCTCCCCAGCCCTGCACATTCCAATGGGTCCCCCATCCCAACACACATGGGGATCCCCTTCTCACCAACAACATAGTCCCCGAAGCCGATGGTGCTGAGAGTGATGAAGGCAAAGTAGAAGCCCTCACCGAAGCTCCAACCCTCTACGTGGCTGAAGGCCATGGGTGGGAAGACGAGAATGGCCAGGGTTCCCAGGGTCAGGCACAGAGCCAGGCCCAGGACCTGCAGGAGCTGGGAGGGAGGGGGACAGCCTCTGAGCCCACTAGGAAGGCTTTGGGTTGTAATGGGGGCAGGTCTGGGGTACACGTGGCTGTGGGGCAGGGCCATCTCTAGGCCCATGCTCTGCTCTACAGACTTTTGGGGTAGGAACTCCATCTGTGATACGTGATCTTCCCAGACTGGGGACAACTGAACAGGCAGAAAGAGAGAACAGTCCCAGATCCCCCTGCACCACTGCCCCCCAGGGAGAGCACCCCAGAGACAAGCTGGATGGTCTGGGCCTGTGTCACACCACAGGAAAGGATATTGGAGCACTGTGATGACCACAGAGATGTAGGGCCCAGATTCCCCACCAAAGAAGGACAGTTGGCCTGCAGTCTGTGCCTTCAGGTTTCCTGCAGCTATAGAGCCTCCTGCTATCTGGGTACTCCCTTCCCGGGAAGGCCAGGCCCAGTGCCTGGCTGAGCGTGCAAGCTGGCCACCGAGCCACTGTGGTCGCCTCTTATGGCTATGCACACGTCGGGGCTCCTGGATGCCATGTCCCACCCCACTCAGTCCAGCACACATCCATTCTCTCCCGTGGTGGGCCGCCTCCACTGCCCTGCTAGACTCAGCACCTGCCACCAATCCATCCCAGGACAGCTGAGAAGGTGGGAAGGCCCTACCTGGGAGCGCCTCGGCTGGTCCTCCCACCTCTCCAGGGCGGCCAGGTGGGTGCGCAGCCCTGTGCCCAGGTGGTTAAGGAAGATCACGTTGAGCGGGATGCCCACCAAGGCGTAGAAGACACAGAAGACCTGGCCTGCATCCGTGCTAGGTGCCAGGTTCCCATAGCCTGCAGGGGTGGGTGGAAGAGAAAATCGAGAGCTGCCTTCACCACGCCTGCCACCCCTAGACTCTAGCAGAGGCTTATCTTCCAACCCCTCGAGGCCAGAGAGAAAGCACCCCTGTTCACACGAACACTCACTCCATTCTCTGCTAAGGTGATCTTTATTTATAGAAACCTGCTTGTCCTTTGAAGGCCTATTTCAAATGATATTGCTTCTAGAAAGTTCTCTGGACTCTCACGCTCCTCCTGCTTCTAGGTGTGATCCTGGTAGGGTTTCCTGTCATTTATATCTAATCATCTAATTTGCCTGGTCCTGAAAGTTCTTTAAGGGCCAAGGGTGGGTCCAGTCCAAGTTCGTAGCCCACCCCTCCATAACAACGCCTGGGATATCAAAGGAGGTGTGTAGAATGAGACTTAATTGAACTGATGGGGACCAACTCCTGGGCTAGAGAGAATCTGGGGCTCCTCCTTGGAAGTAGGGGGAAATGGGTTTTCTGGCTGAGGGCAGTAACAGATGCTGTTGGTGCCCTGTTTCCTTGGGACACCCAGGATACTACCTACAGCTTTGAGGGACAGTCTCTGAACACAAATGACCCCCTGCCTCAAGTCCCTGCATCTATTTGTACTGAGGCAAGTCCAGGATGCTGGAGAGTCAACACACCAGGACCAGCTCTGCACCAGCCAGGGCCCAAGTTGGAAGACCAGGAGACTCTTGCTCTCACCCATGGGGGCTGCTCTGTGGGAGGCTCCACCTGCACCCTGAAGAGTCAGGGCACGACCCCAGCCCTAGTTAGCACCCTGCTCATGGGTGCACTCCTCGCTTCTTTTTTCTCTTACCTACTTCCTCTGCCTATTCCCCTCCTGTGCTCCCAGAATTGTCTCCAGGATGAACCCCATAGTGATCTCAGTATCGGCTCAGGAGAGCCTTGGCTAAGACAGGGCCCCGGGGACGCCTTCTGGACCACGGCCCTTTACCTATGGTGGTGACAACGGTGCCCGCAAAGAAGAAGCTGCTGCCGAAGTCCCAGTTGCTAGGGTTGGTCGAGTTGCCTTTGGGGTTCACACCTTTCACCCAGGCCTCCATGATGACCTGTGGGGTAGCAATATGAGGAGAATGATAGATGCTTAGCGCCAGGTACCACCAAGATCTTGGTAGGGACCCTCTCACTATTGTTTCCATTCATGCAAAAGGCTCAGGATGGCCAAGTGACTTGCCAGGTGTTGTTGGACTCCAAGCCTAGAGCCTGTATGTCTGGTCGGGGCTGTCTGGTCTGGGCAGGGCAGTGAGGTGGATGAAACAGGAGGCTCCAGGTTGGACGTGCTGCTGTGGCCAAGGAAATAGCATGTACTCTGGTTGTTAGGATGGGGGCAGATTTTAGGTGGGATGTTCCCAGAAGGCTCTGCTGGGGAGCGTGTAGTATGAGGACAACAGGAGAGCTCTAGAGCTGCCCTCCCCTGGGGCTAGGTCTGGGAGACAAGGGTCTCTGCACTCTGAGCTTGTAGGGGAACTGGATCCATACCTTTGCTGCACTCTAGTGGGCCCAGCGCCCCCTACAGGAGAGGTTCCATCAGTCCCAACACAAGCACAAGGGCTACATGCGATGGTTTGGATCTGGAGTGATCCCCAAAAGCCGCATATATTTGAATGCAATGGAGTATTTGTGGAACAGTGTGCGGTTGGAAGGTAGGGCCTGCCTGGAAGAGGCAGATGCTTAGGGTTTGACCTGGAGAGATTGCGTCGACTTGTCGAGATTGGAGGAGAGCTTTCAGGTGTGTGTTGTTGGTTGACTTGGGCACCGGGAGGTGAGGGAGGGGCGCTCACTCTGGGTGAGGGGGCCCAACTGGCAGCTTGAACTAAGTAAAGGAAAGGAGAAGAAACATCGTAGTTTCTTCCTGGGAAAGCTTTGCCTTGCCTGAGTCCGCACACACCAACTCTCCCCAATTCACTTGGCCCCCGCTTCACTTGCCTTCTGTCTGCAGCCACCGACACGTGTGTCCACCGCTGCCGGCTGGCCACAAATGCACTGGGTGAGGCCTTCTGGCATTGTGAGTTAAAATACATCTTTCCTCCCTTAAGTTGTGGATTTCAGAAATTTTGTCCCAGCAACAGGAGAGTAACTAAGAAACTGCGTGTCCATGTGTGTGCACCTGTGTAGAGGGCTTGTGTATGCAGTGTGCTGGATGCATGGGTACTTGCTTGCACATATGTGCATGTTGGGTATGTGTGCATGTAGTGTGTATTTCTAGGCCAAAAATCTTTGCAGGCTTTGAGCCTCTCTGTCCTGGACCTGGTCCTGATGGAGAATGGGGGATCCCTCTTCTCTTCCTCCTGCTTTGACCCCCCTTAGCTGTGAATTGTCCCAGGCAGTGGCAGATCCTTGCTTGGCACAACCCCCAAATCTGGAAGGCTGGGAGGGGGGAACATGGCCGCTCACGACTCCTGTGCCTGTGAGAACCATTTCCCACTGGCTGAGTGAGTGGCTGTGGCCAGAGTGGGTGGCCCTGGTACGTGGGCCAAGTCTGGGTGTCCTTAGCCACAGGCCATCTACTCTGCCTCAGTTTGGCAGGAATTGGCCTCTTAAAATGTGGACTCCTTCTATTTCCTACACTTCAGAGGGGTCAGGCCAGATTTTCCCCATGTGCTTCCTCCCAGGAGACTCTCACCCTCTGGGTGTCACTGGGCCTAGACCCAGGCTATGGCCTATAAACTTGGATCCTCCTGTCACAACTTCTTGAGTTCTGGAATCACAAGTATGCGCCATTATGCCTGGCATCTCATTCTCCCACAACCTTCTTGTTCTGCCAGCATGACTTCCTCTAGCAGCAAGGATCTCTCTTGAAGCTTCAGACTCTTGGGGATGAGATGTCCTATGCTCCCTGGGGAAGTGTGGGGTGTAACCAGTAGCACCCCAGCGGCTACAGGCAGGCTGGTGGCCTCCCTTATCGGTGTTCGCAGAACTAGTCAAAGCCTGCAACCAATCTTGCCCACTTCTAGCTCCTGGGTCACTTCTACCCCCGGGGTTCAGGAGGAGGAGGTTCTGGGGCTCCAGGACTCTGGCCTACTTCCTAGGGGCACAAAAAGGACCCCAGGGATGTCTCATCCCTCATGGAAAGGCTATGGTTCCATCGCTGCCTAACCCTGCCCACCTGGAAAAGTCGAACAGAAAATCCTCCCTGACCCCGAGCCCTGTAGCATCTTGTAGGCAGCTGTCCTCAGTCTCGAAGAAGCCCCGGTATCCCCTGTGGGCTTGTCGCCATGCAGCCTGCAGTCACCACCCACAGATCCTCAGTCAGGGGTCTGGGTGGGGCCTGATATCTGCCTTTCTAACCAGCTACTGCTGTTGCTGCACTGGTGCTGGCTCAGAAGCCACCCTTTGAGAACCACGACTCTAAGCCACATTCTGTCCCCAGCACCCATGCTGTTTTGCGCGGTGCCCAGGGAGGGCTCTGTGTGAGTTCTGCACAGCCCTGGCCAGCACTCGCCCCTTATCTGTGCCTGGTTCTCATTTAGAAGCTGAAGATAGCCATACTAATAGGTGATTATGAGAAAACACCTGTAAAATGCGAAGCCCCGTCCTCGCTGCCCCCGGCTCAGGTGACTTGATGGCGACTCTGCACTGGGTCTGCTCCTTCTCTGTGGGTGTTGTCGCTCACCCATCCCCCACATCGGATGCAGCCACCTCTCTCCACAGCTGGTTCTGCCTTGCTTCTGGGAGACGGGGACGCCCTCTCGGACCCCACCGAGAGGCCCCAGTGGGAGCGGCAGAGCTCAGGCGCGGCTCGGTGGGGCGGGGGGACAATGTGGAAGCTGCTCCTTACTTTAATCTGTGTCCCTGCTCGGGGACACGAGCTGAGGGCAGCAAGAGGGGCAATGGCGCTGGAGATGGGGTAGGGACGTGTGGAAGGGCAGGAGGAGGACATCTGGACGGCAGAGATGACGCTGACACGCAGCCCAAGTTTACATAGCAAGTGGCCATTTAGAGGGTTTTTAATCTGCTGCCAAATGTCCTCAGCGCATCTATGTATGTTCTGTCCGCCTTACAGATGGGCATAGAGAGGGTCGGTGACTTGCTCAAGTTCACACAGTAGCCCTGGGGTCAGAGTCCTCTTTCTGCTTGGGTGGGTCATCAATCCCTGGGTGGAAGCTCTGGACCTGCCACGGGAGCCCCGGGCTACCCACCTTCCCTCCTGCCCCTTGCCAGCCATCCACCTGGGCCCCTTCACCTGCACAAACTGCTCCAGGGCCCTGTGGTCCAGGCAGGTATAGTTCTCCAGGAAGCGTAACTTCTCCACCTGAAACTTGTCCCTGGACTCAGCCTCTGCCGGCTTCTCCAGCAGCCGGAAGACAGTGGCACCAAGCAGCAGGTAGCAGACATAAACCAGCAGCAGGGGCAGCACCTGGCCGCCGCCGCAGCCGCAGAGCCAGGCACGGGGCATGGTGTGGCCACAACTGCGCGGAGCCTGGGGCTGCTGTGGGGAGAGTCAGGAGCAGGTGCAGAGGCCCCCGGGGACTGCCCCTGGCCCCCGCCTCCTGGCCGTCTGCACACAGGTGTCTGAGGCGGGAGTCTGTTTGAACAGCGTGGCTCAGCCTGGCTGCACTCACTGTCACGAGTGTAAGCAGGCCGCCCCCACCCCATCCAGCCCTTTGTCCACGGTAGCAGTGGGGGAAGGCTGGCCCTCAAAGGGACCTGCAGGCCCTCCAAACCCGCCCTTCCTGCCCTCTGTCACCGTGTAGGATGGACATTTCTGGGCCTGCCTGATCATGTGGTCCCCCACCCAGGCACTGTTGGCTCTCAGTGGCCCCAGCTTCTTCCCAGGAAAGGCTTCTGGCCCTGAGCCCAGGAGCCGGGGAAATGAGAACCAGTGTGAGTGGACATCTGCTCAGTCACCTTGGCTGCAAAGTGGGGCCAAGAGGGGCGGCCGGCCTGTTAGGGGAACCCACGGGCAAGGAAGCTGAGTAACAAACAGGCACATGACGGTGTTGCACAGGAGCAGTGTCGCCGCCCAGGCAAATGGGAGACAGGGTCTTTCGGGTAGCTGTCCTGCTTGGAACCCTCGGAGCAGGTCACCCCTGAGGATGGCATGCTGGGAGGGGCATGTACAAATAACACAGAAACTGAACCCATGTGTCCCGGCCCCGGGGAGCTGCTAGGGGCCCTCTGAAGGCTGGGAGGGCCTGAGAGGCTTCCTGCCTTTCCCTCGCTGATCCTGGATGTGCGTGGCAGGGGGAAGGAGACTTGATTCACGTAGTCTACTCTTCACACAGCATCTCCGGCACACAACGCAATGGTTTGCAGGATACTCATGGAGTTGTGCCAGTATCCAACGAGCAAATATGTGTACGTGCATGTATTTGTGTGTGTGCGCACATGTGTATGTGCATGTGTGTGTGTGTGTGTGTGTGTGAGAGAGAGAGAGAGAGAGAGAGAGAGAGAGAGAGAGAGAGAGAGAGATTGGGAATCTCAAGCAGGGCCTCCATGCTGAGCTACATCCCCAGCCCATTTTTTAATTTTTGATTTTGAAATCAGGTGACGCTAAATCACTTAGTTGTCCAGGCTGGACTCTAACTTGAGACCATCCTGCCTCAGCCTGTCATACTGTTGGGATTACAAGCCTGTGCCACTGAACCTGGCTAAAGCAAGCAATTTTTTTTTTTTACCTTATCAAAGACAAGCCCTATTATACTAGCTCCTTTCCCAAATTTCAAGCCTGCCTGCTCAGCCTCTGGCAACCTCTAATCTGCCTCCTGGTTCTGTGGATTTCATGACAGGAATTGTGCCACACGTGGCCCTTTGTGTCCAGCTTCTCTCACTTCGCATGTTTTCAAGGTTCATCCACATTGTACGTGTGTGCTTCATTGTTATGGCAGAATAATATTCCACTGCAGGGCTGTACTGCAGTGTTCATCCATAGCCACTATCAGGAGCGATGCTACTCTGAAGCTCAGTGTACAGGTGTGTGTGGGCACGCGTCTTCATTTTCCCCAGGTCTCTGCCTAGGAGTGGGACTGCGGGCCCCACAGTCAGGTGGATTTTAAGGAGTGGCCGCGCCTTTCTCCAGAGGGACTGCACCATTTGACACTCCTACAAGCAGCTGGGAACATTGCCGTTTTTCGCCTTGTGGCTCTGGGGACTCTGTTTCGAGGTTTTGTTTGTTTTTGCTTTTGGGCCGCAGTGTCAAATGCTGGGATATCCTGCCGCACAACGCTGCCTGGCTTGCCGGCTGTCAGACCCTGGGTAATGCGCGTCGACCAGGCAGCGGGGCACAGCAGATCTAGCCCACGTGACTCCCCTGAACCCCTCTGTCTTGGGCTAGGCTCCCCAGCAGCAGCCCTAAGAGAGAGACGTTGGTACGCAGGCAGACAGTGAATGAGGGCTGAAAGCGGGGAGCAACCCAGGCGGGGTGCAGGAGAAAGCCGAGCAAGGCACGTGGTCCCCGCCTCAGCCGCTCCCCGGGGGCTCTTGCAGGTAACGTGTGCAGCTGGGTTCTCTTGGTTACGGCCTGTCAGCCACATGGACATTGCCGGCTCTGTGTTTGTGCAGATGAAGTGGCTCCAGGGAGCCCGAAAACAGTCCATTGAGGTGGTGGTCAGGCTGCTGGAAGAAAAACACCTTGCGGCGGGGAAAGACCTAAGGGTTGACAGTGTCCTCTGTCTCCACTTGCCCAGCTCCCTTGCAGCTAGGGGTGGCCACGTAACCCCGTTCTGCCGGAAGTGGACAGAGTCTGCCATGAAAATTTGGGGCGCAGTTGTTCTATGCTGCAGGTGGGGCCGAGCTGCGGCTGGCCCCACCTCTGTGCACTTTCTCTCTGGGCTGCACCTAGTGGGCTCCCAAGTGTCCTAGAGAAAGGGCCCACGAGGGCAGGAATTACTGAGCTCCTCGGCAGAGTGCTGCGCTTGCCTGGCTCTAGATTTCTTCTGGGTTAGAAACATCAACTACTTATATGAACCACTGTTAGGCATTCTGCTAATTCCTAACAGGTACCTGATTTTTTTTTTTTTTAAATAGGTCAAAGGCTGATTTTAGCTGGAAGGGATAGGAACATGTTCCAGGTATCTGAAGTAGTTCTTAAAAAGTTTAGCAACCAGGATTCTACTATCTAACTCCACTGCTAAAACGGCCTGAGCGCTCTCCTCCCGTGAGGCAGATAGCCTCCATGTCTCAGCCTTGAGCCCCATTCCAGCCCCACCTGTCAGCGTCATGCCCCACTGCCCTCTGCCCTTAATGTCACCCTTTTGACATTTCCTTGTTCAGATCCCACATGGAGGGGCTGAGCGTCCAGGAGTGGTTTTCATGGTAGACACTTCACAGGGGCCTGGGAGACCAAGAATAGGAAGTCCCTTGGTCAAGCACCACCATCACCGATCTGTCCCAGCCGAGAGAGAGGGACCTGATGGACAATCACAGTGAAGGATTTCACCATTTTCAAGTATGTGAACAATGGATTCATCTGAAAGACCAACAACTGAACGCCACAATAATCAGTGATCGTGGCGAAGGGATGAGCCTGAGGGTATCCAGGTGCCATGCTGAGGAAGGCCACGCATTGCTTGCTGTCTCCCTGCCATCCTGTGACTTAGCCATGCCCTGTCTGGAGCTTGTGATAGCAGCTCAGCTCCTCCGGAATCCACTTGCCCCCCCCCCCCCCCCCCCCCCCCCCCCCCCCCCCCCCCCCTTCCTGAGGCCATCTGGGGCTCTCCAAGATCTTCCTGGGCAAGTTCAGCCTCAAACATCTGGGTATTTCCCACTTGCTGGAATGCAGGCTTGTGTTAGAGGAAAGAAAGCAAGCCAGGTCACAAAAGTCAGTTTTGCTTGGTCTTCCCTCGCCTTTGGCCAGCTGGCGATCCACCCTCTCTTCTACCGACTTGTCATCTTGTGGTGTGAGGCAAGCGTTGGGTTTTCCCTGAGACGCGATGCAATAAGCCTTCTTCAATCCCCTCCCCCACAGGAGGCACTGTATGTGCAGACTTCTTTGTGATCCTTGAGAAAATCCATCCATTGGTGCTCTGAGAACCACAGGGAGGCCTGGGCAACCTCTTCAGCAACCAGTAGCCTTGGTGAGCTGGTCATAGTGCATAGATAATGAAAGCCTTTCTTAGGTAGAAGGAAAAAAGGGGTAAGACATGGACCACAGGCACAGGAGAACTCTGAGCAGGCTGTGAGCCAGAGGAATGCCTGCAACAGGCCAGGGGAGAGGGACGCTGCAACAGACACTGTGGGCCCCCACATCCCCCAGGAGGAGGTAGTACCAGGTTCACATGGGCAGAGTCCTCCACTGTATGGTCTATCAAGTGAGACCCCACTAAGCGCTGGCATTAGCTATGGAGAATTTCAGCCAGAATGGTGGCCTCCGGCTTTCCTGGCAGCTGTTGCTTGCCCTCTGGTGCTCCTGCCTCTCCAATGGGCCTCTTACATTCAGATTCTCACCAGCTACCCAAAGCCCAGCAAGGCTTAGACTGGCAGGGTTCTAGGGGTGCATCTTTCTTAGGAACATGTCCAATTTAGCTGGGGTGGGTGGTAAGGGGATGGGACTCTGAAAGCCCTAAGACCACAACAACCAGAGAGATGGCAACATAATGGTAGAATCTGACATCCACTCTCGAGGTCCTCACAGCTCTGGACACCATTGACGAAGCCACCTTTCCCTCTCTTCCTTTGTGCATCCTACACGCACTCATTGAATGTCCTCAGTGTGGTGGGACTGGTTAGCCTTGGTTTGGGAGAGAAACTGTGAGACTGCAAGACCTAGACCTCTCCTGCCCATCATCTCCCCACAGCGACACACTCCCCTTGAGCAAGGAGTGGACACTGGCATGATTTATGACCCATTGCAGGGAATTATCACTGCTAATGGATAGAGCCAATTGTGCTTCCCTGGAAGGAGGGCAAAATCAATTAATAGAGACGGCACCACACCAGGCCAGCCCAAGGGCAGAGCGTGGCCTGACATCCGGAGGCGATAAGGGGCCTTGTGAGGCTGAACTAATCAGGAGATTGAAAGGGAAACGGAGAAGGGCAAACCCCCAGATCAATCGTAGGTACAGTGGGCAGAGAGCACAGTGTAAACAGCAGAGGCCAGGGGCCGGCCTCCTTCCATCTGGATGAGCCCAGAGATAAGGGAAGGGACAGGCCACCAGCAGGCATGTGCTCACAAGGCCACTCAGTAGACACATCCCTACAGCACAAAGGAAAACTTTCCGGACAGGAATCAAGGGGGAAGACAGGCCCACCAAACCCAGATCCACCTTGGCTAGAAAGGGCAAGTTAGAGAAGCGTCTGGCCTCAGAGCCCACCACCCTCCTAGCCTTCATGGTCACAGCCCCAGGGCCAGAGCGCAGCGGCTGAAGTGGCAAGTATCGGGCAGGGCGGTGCAGGTTTGCGTGGGTCTTTATCTGACCTTGTGATCAGACAGCATGATCTCCGAAGAGGTCCAGCCTGCTCTGACTGCTGCGAGGACCGGAAGAGCTGAGCGCTGATTGGAAAAAGCACATGAACCAAACAAGCAAACACACCTGGTCCTGCCCAGCTTCCTGAGGCCTCTTCCCAGCTGAAAACACTCCAGGCTGCCTGGGGCTGCTCCGAGGAAACTGACATTAGCAAGAGCATTGTTTTCAGAAGCATGGTATGGAACTCTCAAATATCAAATGGTTTCTCTAAATGAGAAACCAAGATCACAATTATTTCATAGAACTAATTGAGGGAGGGGTAGGAGGGAGCTCTGGGGGGAGTCCCATTTTTCCCAGCCCCAGAGCTTGATTTTATTTTTCCTTTTAAACTTTATTTCCCCATTTGTGTTAGTATTGGACACATCACGGCACGCCTTCCCTCCACATCCTCATGCGGGCCCAAATCCCTGCCAGTCCCTCTTTGCCACACTCCTTGTCCCATGCCACCTCACATCACAGGACGCCTAGCCTCCTATCCCAGTCCCGAGTCTCCCTCCTTCCCTCCACACCCCGCCTCAGCTCCCATATCCTGCCTTCCTTGACAGCAAGCCAGGCCCCTGTGAGGTCACCTCCCTCCCTTTTAACTCAGTCTTCCCATTCTCTGTTTATGTCTATCTCCATAATTAGCATACAAGTTCCAAGAAGGTTAAAAGAATGACCAGATGCTTAGTGTGAAGGCTCTGGGTCGACCGCCAGCACAATTAAACTAATAAAAAGGCAGAAACACTGACCTGATGAATGAGCAGTGTTTACACTGCAGAGATAACAAGGGTGTCTTTCCTCAGCTGCTGCAAACCATATCCACTACTTTTAAATACACATTCCAAAAATATATATATAAATATAAATAAATAAACAGAACATGTTCCTGGCTACTTATTATCTCTCTCATTCTTGGGTCTGATAGTATTTTTAGTCACTGTTTTTATCCCCTTTCTGAGCTCTATTTTTCTGTTTCTTTGCGTGACTGGTATTTTGTTTTCTTTGATATCGGGCATTGTGAATTCTACGTTTCTGGACACTGTATGCTTTCATAAGTTCTTTGAATATGTTTGAGGTTTGTTTTGGGGCTCCGCGAAATTACTTGGAAAGTCACTGAAGAGTTTGACTCCTCTGAGTGGAACCTTCCAGGCCTCGTTAGGTGTGACCAGCGAGATGGTGCATGTGGGGCTCTTCTGGCCCCACCCCTGAGGCAACGTGCTCCTGGGTCCCTAGTTAATAACTCTCGTGAGAAGATATCTCCTCTCTCCACTAGGAATGAGATATTCCCAGCCAGCCCTGCGTCACTTCCAGGGGTTATTCCACTCACTCCTTTCTGGGGGTGCTGTCCGCTGCCCTGGGTAATTGCCTCACATAGCTTAGGTCAGGAATAACGCTCTGAAGGGCTTGCCCCTGCTCCCTCACCTCCAGCAGAATACTCAGCCCTGCAAATTTAAGCTGCCATGGCCTCCTTGGATTCCCAGCTCTGTTTCATCCACTCAGGGAAGCCACGTCCTCCCCCCTTCTGCATTTCCCTCCCTGCTCTATAGCTTGAAAATGCCCCATGGGCAGCACAGGAGGGCCAGGCCAGCGCTCGCCTCCTTTGCTTCTCTTCTCTGTTCTGTCATTTAGTGACTAAAAATTGTTGTTTTGTTCCTGTCGTGTTGTGGAAGGCAGGAGAGGAAATCAGGCTCCTGGTATTCTGTTAGGGCTGCAAGTGGCGGACCCACTGTCTCACGTACAGCCTGAAGTGCATGTCAACTGCCAGCACGAAGAGGCAGAACAACCCTATGCTGAGATATCCTGGATCCGGTCAGGCCCTGTGCCTGGATTTCAGTTGCAGCTATTGTTACAGTTAATGTACTGCAATGAACCACCCGAGTCCCTGCGGGTTATGCCCAGAAGCATGTATTCACAGGACTGCAGATCCTAAAAGCATGCATTCATGTGACCGTAGGTCTTAGGGTCGGCCGTGCTGCAGACCTGAGTTGCACTCTGCTTGGGAGCTCTGCTCTGTCTGACGGTGGTTCCGGTTTGCTCTCTGTGTGTCCCAAGCTACAAGGCGAAGAAGCAGCAGCTGTAGGACACGTTCTCCTCAAGAACCAATAGCGGAAAGCAGCCCGCCCCACCGAGCTGGCACTTTTCTGCCTGTGCCTGTGCGAGCTCCGCTTCCTGTGCTGTCTTGTTGACCAAAGCAAATCTCAGGGCTGTGCCTGGATTCAGAGACACCAGGATCCCTAGACAGGCATTTTTGTTTGGCTGGCCTCATTCCCAGGGGCCATAGCTTTCCTATCCTTCATGTCCCCACCCCAACTGCCACTAGGGAACCCCCTGATGTTGGCAGCAGTGTCCAAGGGCCTCCCGGAAGGCCAGCCCCAACACTGTCAGCCTGTGTTCATGCGCCAGGTCCTGGAGTGCTGGGGAGCTCCCTGAGATGGATTCCCAGGCAGCTGTTTCATTGTGCGGATAGGGAGTTTGGGGCTGATGTCCTGCAGAGCCCCAAGTGATCGGATAGAGGTAATGAGGCCCAAGATGCCACAAGGACCTCTTTTGAGCTCTCTGCAGAGCTCTCAGAAGCTGCCCACTGTTTTCCATTGCCACTATGTACTTAGACCCCACGCGAGGGTGGTCCTTCAAGATTCAGCTAGCTGAGGCCCGGACTACAGGTCATCCAGGCCGCGAGGGTAACGGTAGAAGTCAGGCTTGGCTATAAAGATGCCCTGAATCCCTCTACCTTGTCTGGGGCTTTGAGATCCTGCCCCACCTACTACTGTCATTTTTGGGCTTCTAAACCGGGAGTTTAGTCAGGGATATGGGCTAAGAAGCAGCTAAAGGTAGCTGAGCACTGTCACCCACCATTGCGCCACAATGAGACATGTCCACCTCCAACCACAGCATGAGGGTAGTAGCTCATAATCCCCTGTGTGAAATGTCAATGCCCCCAGCTCCCTGACACTGCCTAGGAAGAAGTCACCACCAGTACTGACCTCAACCAGTGCTGTGGCCTCCGGGACACCATCCTTAAAGAAACACAACTCTCTTCCACTGGATTCAAAGTCACCAGCTGTTGCTAGCAGCCCACAGGCCACTTCGGAAGCCAGAGAGGGAGACAAGGCCCTCCCAGCCCTTCGTGTGTACAGAGTGCACAGCTGGACTCTGTAAAATCGGTTGCTCCCCAGACCTGAAGGAAAACATGATGCTCTCAGTTAGGTCAGTTCGGCTATTCCTGTGGGCACCGACTTCAACCACGGATGAGAAGAGAGAGGGGAAACTGCAGGCCAAACCCTCTGCAGGGGTCTCTGCCCGGCCCCCCAGGGGCCACATTCTTCCCCAGGCTCTGCAGGAATATGTTTCCTTTCCCTTTGCAAAAGTTTCCTCTCTCTTAGGAGAGAGACAATTTCCAGCCCCACTTCCACATAATCCTCTCAGGGAGTCTGTCCTTGGTTTTTGCCGAAAGGTTAATTATATCTCCAGATGGTGCCTCCTTTTCATGGGTCTCCATCTTGTCACCTCTGGTGGCTGGGAATGAAGAAGGCTCCTCTAGATCTAGAACCAAGGCCTTTGCGTTTTAGACAGAATAATCCTCAACCCGTGGTGTAATTTGGGCAATTACAACAGCTTTCTGGGCCTTGGATGTCTCATTTCCAAGTCACCAGAATGGGTGGGGTACTTCACAAAGCAGGACGGCCATACAGCTCTTTACAAGGCCTGTGCCCCACTGGAATTGGCTTCCCTGAAGCTTGTTAAGAAATGCTGAGCCTTGGCTTCTGCCCTAGGCTTACCAAATCAGAACCCGCATGTTAGCTAAATCCTAAGGTTCAAGGCACGTTGTAGTATGAGAACTGGTATAGTATGAGGGGCGTGCAGTTAGTCTGCTTAAAGTCTCGCTGATAGAATAAGAGCAAATTGAAACGTCAGAGATCCACAGGCGAAGGAATGAACTTGATGTTCAATAAATCGGAATGAGCAGGTCTATGGAGGGTGAGACCAGTCAGGGAAGGGGTAAGGAGGCAGCTGCACTCCCCCGGCATGGCCACAGGGTCCAGGGCGGCCTTGGACTGCTTGATATTTCTGAGTTCTCGGGGACTCATTTCATGTGAGAGGATTTGGGGGCAAAGAGGTCAGTGACAATCAAGGCTTTTTGCTTTAGCCCTGCATGTCGAAGGCTGTGTGCAGGGCCCAGGGTGGCTTCACTGTGAAATTCACTGAAGGTGGCACTTGATTTTTGGACACTCTAACCTGTCCTAATCAGATCCCGAGTAGGCAGGAAGAAGCCCAGGCTCCCCTAGCTCACAAAGGTGATACATTTCAGTTGTTGGGGTCCTGGATCTCAGCTTTGCAACACACCAGACACCTCTAGAAAGACTTTGGAAACCCTGATGCCCATACTGCTCTACAGACTGCTGAGTCAGACTCTCTGGGGTGATTCTGAAACCCACCGCTTTCTTCTGCCTTGTTCAACATCTGGTGGCATCAGATCTGGAGACACTGACCACGTGGCCGCTCCACATCCTGAGGTCTGAGGTTCCCCCTGCACTGGTGACGAGCATCCCAGGCCAGGGCTAGTTGAGGTTGCTGATGGAAAGGAGCATAGAACCTGAGCCAGCGCTCCCCTAGATGGTCTCCAGCCCATAGATGAGTGCATGCAGTGTTGACAGCATGAGGGAAGCAGCCCCCTGGAAGAGGGCTGAGGGCGTGTCATGCCCTGGGACACCGTTCGTTCCTCACATGCACAGTTTGTGACACAAACTTCAATCTGCCATTTCTAGTATCTTTGAGCTGCTCATCCCACTTAGGTGATGGGATTTCAATCTGCATTATGATCTAGGTCACTTTGTGTTCCTAGAATGGAGGGGACTGTCACTGAGATTCCATTAGCCAAAAAAATCACACTCCACAGTGTGTGGCTAGTTGTTACCACAGCAGCCACCTCTCCCACTAGCAGGTCCCTGGGCTGGGTACTTATGGGAGACTCTGATGAGTGCCTTCTAGGAAAGGTTCACTGACATGGCAAGGAGGCATTCTATGCCACGGAAACCGCCAGGCAGGCTCATGGTGGTGACCTGCCCAAGGACACACAGCATAGAGATGGCTTGTGAGTGAAAGTCTGCCCCAGCCTCACCCCTGCTCTTCCTGTCTCCCTGGAGGATGAGTGAACCCAGGCTGCAGCTAGCAGTTTCCCAAGAGTTTCCAGCTCACCTCTTCCTGGCACCTCTCAGAGAAGTGGAATCCATGGCTGATGGGGTCATATCAACATTACTTTACGAATGAAAATACCTCCAAACCCAAAAAGGATTAAGAAAGCAATGGGCCTGATTCAGTGGTCTGGAGAGTGGCATAGGCATTAGGATTTTGAGGAGGGGTTTCTAGAAAGGAGTTAACCTTGGCAGACAGAAGCAGCAAATTTGCCTCTGCAGATGACTAATGCTCTTTGTGGGGACATATACCTGTGAATGAATACCCTTGGCAGAGATTTTAAAGGTCCAGTGTTTCCTGAATCTTGAATAAAGTCAGCTCATCCTGGCCCTTGTTGAAGTCTAAGAGCAATGAGGCTGAGTTAAACCACCCTCTCTAGGCTCCTGCTCCCAGCTGATGGTCACAAATTCCCTGCAAGGAGTGCCCTAGAGGAGGTATGACAGCGCCACCTGCTGAGTATGAACAGAGCCTGGGCAGAGAGGGGAGTGTTCGCCTTGGCTGCGAAGGTGCCTGACAGGCTGCCTGTCGGCTCTCTGGGTGGCCTGATAAGTGGGCCATACATGCGCTGCCTGCAGGGCTCCAGGCCATCAGCCATGTCTAGAGAGGTCATACCTGCAGGTCCTTTAGCCCCTTCCTGGAGGAAAAGGGACACTCATCACCCTGTGTGTGGCTTCTTTCGGGCCCATGGTCACTAAAAAATCAAGATTTCTTTTTTTCCTTAAAGAATAAGAATTGGATCCTGGAACTCCTGTGGGTTTTGGTAAGTGACCTCCAAACTGCTATTTGTTTGAAGAACCAAGCTCCCAGCTACCCAGCGCAAGGAGACCATGGCCACTCCCATCCTGTCCTTTGTGGTTCCTTCTCCAAAGACAAGAGGCAAACTCTCTCCAGCAGGGTGGGTACGTCTTGGCAGCAGTAGCTTTTTAGGACAGCATAACCCAGCAGCAAGGTCCCAGAAAACCAGGCTCTACCATTCATTAGTTGTATAATCGTGGGCAAGTTCTGCGATCTCTGTGCATCTCAGTGTCCTCATGATCATAAGAGGGAGCGTCATCCCTGGCTTCCTGCTTCCCTTGGCTCAGCTCCGTCTCTGCCCCTAGGACGGCTGACCTCTGGGGAGGTCACTGCCCTGCCACTGCCTCAACTCCCTCCTGACATTTCTCCTCACTAGCTTGGGCTCCTCACCGAACTGCACCCATCCGTCACTGATGTGACATGCAGAGGGGCTGGTGGCAGCCGTCCACGCAAGCTTCCAGCAGCACCGGGCTCTGCTACCTGAGTCCTCATAAGTCACGTTTTCCACAGACCCAGCTGAGGCTGCACTCACTCGCCTAAAGTCCCCGTGTCACCCCAGGCACCTTCTCAGCATCCCATCATCCTCCCTACTATAATGTCTGCATTCCGCAGGGACCTTTCCCCATGTGTCAGACCAGCTCTGTCTAGACCCGTCAGGGGAGATTGTACCCCGTCTTTGGTTTAAACGTCCTCTAGCCCTGTCGGCTCCCCAGATCTTCTGCTGTTTGGTGTCTTCTACAAATCATTAGTGTTTGGGCCTCGTGGAGGTCTTGAAGATCCCCAAATCTTGTATTCTTTCCTTTTGCTTTCATACAAGGAAACTGAGGAAAGGGTCAAGATGTCACAACACATTGGTGGCAGGGTTGAGCTGTCTCAGTCTCAGGAAAGACCGGATGGCGGTGCTGCTGCTGCTCCTGGTGGTGAAGAGAAAACAGAAAGAAGCTGGTGTCACGTGAGGATGTTGCTTCGATTGTGGAGGGCCACAGAGGCCTCCCTCCCAGGGCGGTGCTCCGTCCATGTGCGAACCCTGTACTGTCTAGACTGCAGGCGGTTGTGAGCGTAACTGGGACAGGCCACTCCTAGCAGGGTCTGCCGCACGGTTTGTCTTTGACGTCAAACTGCTATGGTTTGGATACAGTTTAAGATAATTTCCAAGGGTTCATATGTCGGAGGCTTGGTTCTGAGTATAAGGCTCCAGGGAGGTGGAGCCAAGTGGAAAGTGCTTAGGTCACAGGGGCTAAGCATTCCGAAGGGAATAATACAGTTCTTGAAGGATCCTGAGTTAGTTCTTACCAGAGCAAGTTGCCTGAGCCCCAGATAGCTGTCTGTGGCATCCAGTGTGATCTGTCCCTCCTGCTCCCCGCCTCCGTGAGGTCCCAACTGGAGCTAAGCTGATGCCAGGGCATGCCCTTGAACCTCGACAACTGTGACTGTGTGTGTTAGGGTGCTCAGAAAACAGAATTAGTAGGAATGACATATCTCTGCCTGCCAACATGCAGTATAAATGTACGGATTTATTACATTGACTTACAAACAGAGATCCTAAAATCGTCGTATACACATGTGAGAATGGGAGAGTCCAGGAGCTACTGGAAAAACAGGCTGAGCTCAAAGGTCTAGACACTCACAGTGGGGCAGCGGCAGGTGTCTCCACTGCAGATCGGGGTCCAAAGGAAATGGCGAAGACCTGACACCTGTGGCCAACCTCCTGCACATCAGTGTTCAAAGGGATGGAAGACAGGAGCGAGTCTGCGCTGGGCGACCAACGTCTAGACACGATGGTGAGAGGCGGAGCTCTCACGGTAGAGGAAGAAGTACGATCTTTCTTCTTCCTTTCCTTGTATTGAGTCCAAGTTACCAGCCTATTGGTTGGGTCACCACGTCAGGGCAGGTTTTCTTCCCTCAGTTCGCTGGACCACATGTCAAACTCACACCCAAAGCTCCTCTTCATGGATTAGCTGGGTTGTTCCTGATCTGTTCAAGTTGACATAATACTTTAACCAGTCACCATGACCTGAATAAACCTCTTTTCTTTATTCAGTTACACAGTCTCAGGTATTTCAGTGGGAACACACATACCAGCAAGGAAGGGCACCTTTGGATCACTTACTCAGTTTCAGAAGGTCACAGCCCCTTCGTGAGCCAGTGGCAGCAGCGGAAGCACACGGCAGAGGCCGAGGTGGAGGCAGCTCCTCACGGCATCGCGAACAGGAAGCCAAGTCACACCGAGTCAAGTCATATCCTTGAAGGAAGGAAGGAGTATATATCCTTCCGGGCTCTGCCCCAGGGATGAACCTGTTCTAGGTCCAACCTCAGTGTTCTGCCCCTTCCAGGTTCCAGCTCCCTCCCCGCCCCCCCCCCCCCCCCCCCCCCCCCCCGCCATATGTCTATAATTCAATCCACATGCCTACCATCTGCAATCCATCATGGAACAAGGCTTCTACCTCACACGCACCTATAATCCACCAACACACACTCCAGACCAGGGCTCCATCTCACAGCAGCACATGGTTCCAGAGATAATGCATGGCATCCAAATGCCTGAGGCTTGGGGGGACACTCCAGATCAGAACCACAATACAGGCACAAGTAGAGAGAAACCTGCATGTCTCCTGGGGTGGCTGGGATGATTCTTTGTTTATGCCGCTCTGTCATCCTTATTTATTATGTGGTTTTTCTTTATGTCATGAGGAAACAGAGGTATAAGCAGACAAGCTAGGGCTACAGTAGTTAGAGTCAGATGGAGATTAGGAACACATGCTGTGATTTCCAGCCTGTTTCTTCCACCTACCATGATCTGTCCCTGTGTCACAGACCTGCCCAGGCTCTCCAGGATGGTATCTCTTTCCTCTCGCAGGGTGCACGGGGGGTGGAGGGGAGAGACAGGGACACAGCAAGAGACACAATGCCCTGTCCCTGAGGACACCAGGCCTTGGGACAGCACTGGGAACAGCCAGGTGCACTCTAGTCCAGACACCGCCTCTGCCCCGCCTATCGGCGGCCTCTCAGATGAGCATCTTGACCAGAGCTTCCCCTCTTCCCTCAATTCAAGCCTTGTCCTCACTGCCCTCCATTTCCATTGAAATGTTACTCACCTACACCTCCCAGACTCCTGACACACTCCGCCTCTACTTCCTCTTCTATTTTCCTTCTCAGGAGCCGAGTTTAATTCCTCTCTCCCTCCCTTCCAGGCCCATGTGCTCAACGCCCTTGTAATCAGAGGCCACCTCTGCTCACCTCTCCCTCCGGCACAGCTTGAGGATCCTGGGTCCCAGGAATCCTTATTTTCTCTGCCTGTGCTGGCAACTTGCTTATCAGATAATGTCCCCCTGTCAATCAAAAGTGACAATCACTATTGGCACCTCTAGCTGCAGTGCTGGAGATGGGACAGCGGTTCCACAAGCGGCAGTTGGGGTCTCCATTCCACCCTCGCCTTCCTGCCTGGGGTCTGGGGTGGGGGAAACTGGCCCTGGAAGCCCGGAGGCACTGGGGAGGGGCTAAGAGGGACCCCGGCTTAGAGCACATTGGCAGCTGATCCAGGCCTAAGGGCTCCTCCAGGCCTGCAGGCTCCTCCAGGCCTCCCAACTCTGGACCTCCCCTACCCTCTGACTCCTTCCCTGGTGCTGTAGGATCCCCCCAACCTGCAGGCCGCCCTGTGTCCTGTGGATGAGATCTCAGACCTCCTGCTCTGCAGGGGTGGTGAAAGCAAGGCTCATGCTGGAAGCAGGGGTGTCCCACCTGTGTCCCCAGGCCCCAAACTCATTCAGACACTCAGGACCGCACCCGGGACTCTTCTTCCCCTCCTCCAGCTTCTTGACCCTGTGCCTGGTTAATGCCGCCGAGATATGGTCTTCCAGGTCCTCTTCAAGGGCGAACCTGGGGACTCCCGTGAGGCTCTGGTGGAAGATGGCTCAGAAGGAGGCTTTCTAGGCCAGTGGTCTATCCTGAGACCCAGAACCAGGAGAACATGAAGTCTTCTCGACCAAGATGTCCTGCAAGAATTCCCGCCCTTCCCCCCACCCCCAACCCAAGGGAAATTTAGGACATCCAGGATGGAGAAAGGCCAACTCTGGGCTCTGTGCTCAGAAGGTCTCATCCCTGAGGAAGGAAGGCTCTGAGCCTTCAGGAGGGCACCTGTCCAGGGGCAGCTGGGCATCTGAGTGACCGGAGAAGTGCTAGGGTGGCACGGAGCACCTGATCCCAAAGGCAGAGAGGGGCTAGGCTTCTGACACCATTGCCGGGGCCCAGTGGTCCTCCGGGTACTTCTCAGTGCTCCATGACCAACAAAGGCCAGAAGACGGGGCTTCGGGGCTCTGCACATCTCCTCCTTTTATAAAAGGAATATTTGGTGCTGGGGGTGGTGAACTGTGTCTGATGGTTTGCATTAAGAAAAAATGCCACTCTTCCTGTGCTCAGAGGCAGGGCTTTCAAAACCTGCCTGAACCTTGGGTGCTGAGCTCATCAGTGGGTTCACCCACGGGCCCTTCTCCCATGGCGTTTCTTGGAGCCAACTACTGAATGAAGCAGCTAAAACCATGAGCTAAAGGAACTGCTCTCCTCTACGTTGTTTTTCTGGGTATTTTGACCAGCCTCAAAGAGAACACTCAAACTAAAAATGGCAAGTGCATAAAAGCAGGAATTGATAAACACAGGTTGCAGAGAATAGCATCAGCTACACCATCGTCGCCTCTCCTGCAGGCGGCCGCGGCCACTTGAGCATACTTTCCCGCAGGCACCATCCCATTCCAGAAGATTGGGCTGTGCGAACTCCGACTTCACATACACAGTGAGGGTGTCGTTGCTTCAGTCTCAGCCTTTCCTGGATTTCAAGGGATTGAACACAGGATCAGTTGCCTGTGTGCTGACAGACTGTGCCCGAGGTGCACGTGCTGAACAAGGAAGCATCAGCCTCCCTCACTGGTGGCAGCATCCAAAGGATGAAGCTGGGGACCCACAGCAGCTCCCTCCCACCAACATGGCTTCTTTCACTGCAGCTGTGTCCACCCTGTGGCCCATGGGCATCTTTTCCCCTTTTTTGTGAGTAAGGAATGACCTTGAGTCACAAATCCTATAATTTATTGTTATGTTTAGGATCTGGAATGTCTGTCCCGCAAGGCTGCCTGTATTTCAATGTTTCATATTGTCGATGGATTTCCTGAGCCCTTGGGACCCCTGAGGGGTGGGTTACTAAGCTTATGGCCTGGAAGGACACACTCCTGCCCCAGCTTCTCTCCCCAGATCCTTCCTCATGAAATGCTTCTCCTGGGCAAGCCCTGCCAATATTGGCAGCCTCCCTTGAATAGCCCGAGATCTGAATGTGTGAGCTAAAATAAACCTTTAAGGGAAGGGGTGTGGTTCAGCAGTTAGAGCATTTTTGTCTCTAGTTTGATTCCCCAGAACAACACAAAAATTAGTCTGGTGTCACAGGGCTTGCCTATAATGTAAGCACTAGGGAAGCTGAGGCAGGAGGGCAGTTATGAATTATAGGTCAGCCAGGACTATATAGTGATTTTAGGACCAATATAGACTTTAGAAGGAGACTGTGTCAGTTGCTTTTTCATTGCTGTGACTCAATACCTGACACTGACAAATTTTGGAGAGGAAAGGTTTATTTTAGCTCACAGTTTCAGAAGGTCACAGTCCATTCAGGGGTGGCCAGCAGCAATGGAAGTACATGGCAGAGGCAGAGGTGGAGCCAGCTTCTCACGACATCACACACAGGAAGGCAAGTCAAGGCAAGTTGAGACTGGTCCTCCAAGGAAGGCAGGAAGCAGCTTATACATCCAGGTCTCCTCCCAGTGACCAGCCCCTCCTGGATCCAGGTGTGGAAGGTGTGGTAGCCAACCAACTACAAGCCTATAATCCGATTTACATGCCTGTAATCCACCTCTCCACACCAGGCCCCAATCTCCTAATAGCATGGTTCTGTAGACAATCTATAACATTCAAATACAGGAGACTTTTGGGGGACATTCCAGATCCAAACCACAATAGAGATACTGTCTCAAACTGCCTTAGTTACTTATTCATTGCTACAATAGAATACCTGGCATCCTCAACTTAAAGAAGAAAACATTTATTTTAGCCCACACTTTCAGAAGGTCCATTCACAGGTAGGTGTCTGGAAAATGGTAGAATCACTTGGCACACCTGGGAAGCAGAGCCAGAGGTCCTCATGGCATGACAGAACAGGAAACCAAGTACCGGAAGGAAGGGGGACAGTAGCACAGCCTTCCAGGGTCCTGTCCCACCGATCTTCCCTTTCAGGTCCAGCTTCATGTTCTGTCTCCTCTAGGTTTAAGCCCCCAATTCACCACATACTGTAACTTATAACCTACCACACGCCCATCTTCCACCACACACCCATAATCCACCCTCCCATATTACGTCTCCATCTATTAAAAGCATATGATTCCAAAGATAATTCATAACATCCAAATACATGAGACCATTGAGGAATATTCCACATCTAAACCACTATATTCCACACCTGGCCCCCAGAAGACTCAGGGACAGACATTCCAGATCCTCAACATAACACTGTACTAACTATGTTATTTGTGACCCAAAATTGTTCCTTACTCACAAAATGTATTTAGTGCTTCACTAAAATTTGCAAGTTTTTACAGCTCCAGCACTGCTAAAAAAAAAAAAAAAAAAAAAAAAAAAAAAAAAAAAAAAAAAAAAAAAAAAAAAAAAAAAAAAAGTCCAAGCCCAAAGTCTCCTCTGCAAGGCAAGGCAAACTCTTAGCTGTGAGCTCCTGCGAAAATCAAGGAAAGGTTAAATACCTCCAGCATACAATAATGGCACAAGGTACCCATTCACATTCCAAAAGGGAGATATAGGAGGATAGAAAGCAACCAAACCAAAACAAGTTCTAAACCCAGCAGAGCAAATGTTAACTCCGAGAATCCCACGTCCAGCACCCGGGGGTAAACTGTGGCAATGTGACATGACCCCAGCACTTGGGCGGCCCCACCCTTACAGCATTGCTTCTGGCTACACTCTCCAACTGTTTCCCTTTGGGATGGATCCAGTCACAGACTACAGTCTGTGAATGACTCATGCTCCTGGCTTCTCCAAATTTTCAAGGTCTTCATTGCACTGTAGGCTTCTTCTTTACATCTTCATTCACTGTTCTTCCAGGGCACTCTGCCTGGCTCCTAAGGACTTTATCTGAAATCTGGATGGAAGTCTACATGACCCAACTCTTGCATTCTGTGTGCCTGTAAGCCATACCATGTAAACAACACTAAGGTTCAACTGGCTTGAACAGTCTTGTGCTACGTCTGCAGCAGCTTCTGACTGCCTGGATAACTGAACTCCGGGAAGGTGAACCTGAAAAACACTTCCCTCTTTCGCCCTATAGGGAGTAGGTAATTTTCTCAGAACAAGATCTTTGGCCTTTGAATTCTTTAACTGAGAAAGGATGGAATCTTGCTGATTATTGAGACAGCTTCAAGGCCTCTTTTAAAGTCTTGATTCCAATTACCTGACTTCTTTTTGATACTCATCTTGTTAGCAACCACCTGCATTTTTACTCCAGATGGCAAGCTTTTTGCATCTTTTTCTCTGCTGTTTTCTCCTGCCTTTTGCCATACAGTTGGCTAAAAGCCAAAAGCAGTACCCAAGTAGCAGCCTGAATATCAGGCTGCCTTGAGACATCCTCTACCAGGTTAAACAGGACCCTGTGCTTAACCTCACTTTTAGGCAAAGTCTTTGGGTAACAAGAAAATGCCAACAAACCTCTTGCCAAAGCATAGCACACATGGTTTATAGACCACTTGCCAATACAGTTCTCCTTCCCATCTGAAACTTCTTGAGCTTGGCCTTCCCAATCCACATTCTAGCCTGAGCTCTGACCAGCATCTCCCTTCAAGTGTGGTTCAGAGCACCCCAAGGCTTCTCCAGCTGTCATTCTAAACCCTTTTTAAACTTCCTCCACAAACCAGTTCCAAAGGCTTCAAAACCACATGGTCAGGTAAAATCACAGTAAGGGCCTCACTTCTCTGGTATCAATTTCTCAAAAAAAAAAAAAGAAAAGAAAAGAAAAAAAAGAAAAAAGAAAAGAAAAGAAAAAGAAAAAAGAACAAAGAAATAGAATCTTTCCTCCTGTAAGTTGTGGGTGCCTGCGCTGTATTCCAGCAAAGTGACTAAGACATATACTTACTAAGATGTCCTTTTTAAATTTTTTCATTATATAACCAAGCACGGCGGTGCATATCTACAATCTCAGCACAGGGTAGGCTGAGGCAGGCAGATTGCTGTGAGTTCAAGGCCAGCCTGGTCTACATAGTGAGTTCAGGACCAGCCTGGACTAAGGAGCAAGACCCTGTCTAAAGAAACAACAACAACAAAAAAGAAAACAAAAAAATTTTCATTAAAAATTAAAAATCCAAGATTAAAAAAAAAAAAAAAAAGGCCACCCCAGGTGGACAGTTCTATTGTTCAGAATTACTGTTCCCTGCCCAAACCCTCCAGAAATGCAGCAGGGCAGAGGCCTGGTATCCACACATTGCTCCTGCCATCCCCCCAGGCATGCCTACGGGCATCTTTCTGGGAAGCTGGACACAGCACACTCTGCGGTCCATCCTCAGAGTCACGGTGATCCCCTGGGAACTCACCCAGCCTTCAGGCCCCCTCTGCTAGCTGCATTCACGTCAGGTGGTCAGGAAGACAAACATCCATCAGTGAGGCTCAGGGATCCCACTGTGAACCCCTGTATCTGCTCCCACGGGCAGCCCCTCCCTGAAATAACCTGGTTGTCAACCTCCTTCGTGGTCAGTGGCAGGCTCTCTGCAAATGGTCATCATGTGTTCCTTAGTTATAAAATCACTGCTGCTAGCTAGGGCAGCACTCAAGCCCAGCACCCCAACTTGGCTCTCTGACACTCAGGTCCCCTCCCAGTGGCAGTGTGGCACTGGGGACACAGAGGGAGGGGTTTTGCTCTCCAAGGATGCCAGCAGTCCATGTTTCTGTGTTCACTGGCCCTGTGGTCACGTCTGTTGCAATGTTCTAGATTTGAATTTAAAATTTAAGTCAGGAATCAAAAACAAAACTACAAAGAGACCCAGAGGCTTGACTTGGAGAAAAAGTTCCCAGGGGCTCACAGCTGTAACCCCAGCACTCTAGGAAGCTGAGGCAGTAGAATTATAAATATAAACCCAACCTGAGCAACTTAATGTCTCGGTGAGACCCTGTCTCAAAATCAAAAAAGAAAAAATAGGCTGGGAATGTGACTCAGGCTGGGGATCAGGAATCCATCCCAGTATCAAAAAAGAACCAAAAAACCTAACCCTATAGTCACCACTGGGCTTTAGGAGGTGCTGGATGGTCCTGGAAGCACCAAGTCCTTGGGTCCAGGTCGTGGAGGGAGAAGCTGCCCACCGCATGTGCCTCAGTTACCCTGGGGACCAGGAACAGGGCACCTTCAGATGCTGGCTGTGGCTTCCCATGGTCTGTCCCCACAGAGGGAAAGATTGGGCTCTTCATAGGGTCCTGATGCAAGGTTGGGGCAGGTGGCAGGTGATGCTGAGAAACCTCACGGGCCTATGAGGCCTCAGGAAGCTGAACCCTTCTTTGTCCTGGGTCCTGCGCAGGAGGGAGGCTCACTGCAGATGCTCAGGCCTGGGAGTGCTGGTATCCACCCACTGTCCGCACCCGTCCGCCCCCACCATCACAGAACACATGTGTGTGCAGAGGCTCCCGCACACACATGCTCCCATGCCCTCACACACTAACACACGCACACATTGGGACATCGTGTTTACAGCACACCCAAACAAGGTATGAAGAATGACCGTTCAGATCTCCTGGGTCTCTAAGGGCAGATGCCCACTTGGCTTGTTTCAGCCAATATACACATAAACCTAGAAAGATATGGGGGACCACGAGAGGACCAGAAAGGGGACTGGAAATGAGGAGAATGTGGTGTGTGTGTGCACTACACCGACACCTCAAGCTGATGTACTTATTATGTTTCATAAACATACTATCATAAAGAGAATAATTATGGGGGCTGGAGAAATGGCACAGCACTTAAAGTGCTTGCCCAGCAAGCCCAATGGTGCAAATTCAATTCCCCAGTACCAAACAAAACTGGGCAAGGTGGAACAGCCTGGAATCCCAGCATTTGGGAGGCTAGGCATGAGGATTTCCATGAGTTGAAGGCCAACCTGGTGTAGTGAGTTCAAGACCAGCCTGAGCTACAGAGTGAGACACTGTCTCAAAAAAAAAAAAAAAGAATAATTGTAAGGGAAAAAATACCAATTATGTGGTCTTGTTGTGTTGGTCTTTCAATAAATGACATTGAATTGCTCAGCATACACGGATGGCTGGGTCACGGGGCCGGGGCCATGGTATAGTGACCTGAGTCTCCTGTTCCCCCAACCCTGCTTTCCTCTCTCACCGGCTCCCCACACATCTGCTCAGGAGTGGCCCTACAGTACAGTTCTTCAGTGTCCTCATTTAGCTCCCCGTAACTTGAACTGGAGACTGGACTCTGAGCTCCCTTCCCGAGCCAGACTACAACCTACCACAGCACATCCTCACTACTCCAACAACCCTCAGTGAGCCATCACACCCTCAGAGACTCATCCCAACTTCACTAACCCACGTTTCCTGGTCTATCCGGCCCCATCTCCTACAGGCAGGTAATTCATAATCTACAGCCTCCAAAAACACAAAGGTGTTGTGGAACATTCTAGATTTAAATCACAGCACGTAACATTTTTTACTGTGTATGTGTGTACAACATCACATTGTTGTATGATGTGTGACTTAGATTTTGAAATGCAGCTACTAGATGGTTTTCTATTTCAGTTTGTCAGGGGGTTTCTCTCTTTCTTTCTCCTCTTTGAGTTTTGCAGCCGTTGCTCTAGGTGCTAGCAGAAGCTGAGAAGACAGACACAGGACAGAAGCATGTAGGAAATGTGCTCAGGAGCGGGACTCACCTGATCCAGACTGCGGAAGATGCTACAGGAGAAACAACTCAGTATCTTCTTCACATACATGACAATGACCAAGAGCACATCATGGCAACAGAGAAGAAAATGAGGAGGAACGTGTATATCAAACGTTTCTTTGGAGGCAGGGTCTCGCTCTGTAGTTGAGGCTGGTTCTAAACTCACTATGCAGCCCAGCCTAGCCTAGAATTTAAGGCAATCCTCCTGTCTCAGCCTCCCCAGTGCTGGGGTTCCAGATATGTGCCACCATGCACAGCTATTATGTGGTACAGGTGATCAGACCAGGGGTCTTGCACTTCCTAGGCAAGTGTTCTCATCACCTAACTATATCCCCAGCCCCTGTTACAGTAAACTTTAAAGACTAGAGATAATTCACAAATATTATATTTTTAATTTCAAAGAAGTAGGAAGGATAAATACTTTTTATAAGATACCAAAAATTTAAATAAACTACATGTACCTCCATTGGCAGCATCATCTTTAAGGGCACAATGCCCATGTGCCTAAACAAGTCATGTTATATTTGAGGTCTGTTTTCTTTAAAGTAGGTGAATACACACTGCCCAAGAAAATAGGCTCCAGGTGATATTGTTTGATGCGCAGCGAGTAGCCAGCTCAACTGGCCCGAGCTGGGGGACCTGACTGTGGAGCGGCTGGCACTACGGAGCCAGCTGCCCCTGATGGCTCTGCCCACGGCATCCTTCATGGTCTTCTTCATGAGACACACCCCCAGCATGTCAGAGGACGGGGGAGGGAACACCGCCCTCTCTTCAGAGGGCAGCCTCGTGGGGCACGTATCATCCGCATGCACGTTGAAATCCCTACAGCACAGTACAAGAAAAAATAAAGTGAAATTAGGCAAAAGAGTGATAAATCGAAAGGCCAAGAGAAATTTCTATGAGATCATCTACTTAAGGCCATCAAAACACAACAGCACTCCATGTTCCGGCAGCTGTGTGCTCCGATGTTTCAGGTGGAAAGCACCATGGCCAGCGCAGATCTAGGAGAGCCGTGCCACCAAGGAGATCTTGCTGGTTCTTGTCCCTCAGTTATCCTGATACGACAGTGTAACTGCCATGCGTGTGAAATCCCTGATAATCACTAAAAGAAATGCCATGATCCTAGAATCCCCCACACACCCAGCCTTGTTCCCACTCATAAGGACACAAGTGTGGCCTGAGAGAACAGGAAATCCCTGAAAGTCACCAGGACTGCTTCTATAAGTACCAGGCCAATAACACACATGGCTCCCAAGAAGACTTTTGTGGCAGGTCTGGTGGGTAGTGAAAGTGACGGCATTAACCGTTCATGTTCCCACTTGCGTCAGGAACACGGTCCCAGTCTCAGTGTTCTCGTAAGAATCCTCGCCATAGTCTACCTGTCAAGGGCAGGTCCTTGTAGCATGAGTCCTGTCGCATGAATTCCTTGTTCCATCGCCTCACTGTGCTTTGTAAATTCATAAATGTCTGGTGAGACAAAAAGCAATACTGGATCATCATGGCTTAGCTGCTCATGGTGGCTTATGTACACATATATGAATGATTTTTGTGTATTTTAAGACAATTCTAGAGAATGGCACATACTTTGTCTTCACAAAATTTATCTGACTTGGTTTTTGGATCCTACAGGAAAAAAATCTTTAACTTCAAGAATTAGCGTCTTAGCCTGTTCTTCCAGAAAGTGAGAGGAAGGTAAAAATATGTCATGTTACATACACTTGTCGAGCTTCTCGGTGGACTTTCCTAACTGTGTCCTCCCCATGAAGTAGATGTACCCACCCCCAGAGTCTCTGTCACAAGCCAGCTGTCATATAGAAACAAATGGCCCTCTGAGAAGAAAGATAACCGAAGCTCCCTCACAACCACTGCCACATATGACCCACAATGCAGTTATCATGATGGACTTGGAGATGTAACCTTAACCCAGGCCTGGTCAGTGGAACTAGCTGCCACCAGACACACTCCACCGCCAGTGAGCATGCTGGCTGAGAGCTACCTGCATCAATCTCCCACATTACTTGGTGTGATTACCCTCAATCCGTGTCTTCGCTATGCACAAAGGACACTGTCAAGATCACCCCCAAGACCCTCAATAAGATCAACATAAGGACACAGGGAAACACACTCTCAATCAAGGCCTCCGTCAGTGAAACGTGCTTCCGTCTGACACACCCTCCAGGAGGGGAGGATGCTGGGGCTGCTACCCTCTCCACACCTGCCACATTCTATCTTACAGGACAGAAGGCAACAGCTTCATACTACGCCCTCAAATCGAGGTGTGCCTCTCTGCCTCCACTGAGGCACTTCTGAGCTATCAGCCCTGAAAACACAGTGTTGACACAGGTTTTCTGCAGGGTGGAGTTTCACGTGACATGGGCAACAGAAAGAAGTCCAGTGCTAATGGAATCGAGGGACCATCTGACCTGGAAGGAGCTGGTAGATCATCTGCTGGGGAAGCTGGTACAACGGAGCCCACTCTTTGGTACTTATCTCCCGGCATTGATCAGGGTTCACATAAGGAAGCAGGTCCTTGTTGGGAAACATGGGGGCCATGGCGTCCACCATTTGCACTGTGATCTTTCCCACCTGCCGGGAACCCTGACACAGTTCCTCCAGCATCACTTCCACACCTCTAGAGAACCACAAACAAGAAAATGCAAAATTACAATGCTGTGAGTGACAAGGTGCAAGTCATAGAAAAAGAATCCTCGGAGCTCATCCACAGAAGGCCTTAAGAAAGGTTTCAAGTCTGAGTTTGGTCCAGTCTTCACCTCTTGATTTTCAGTGTCAAGAACAAGACGCAGTGCACCGTGGGGAGGACTTTGAATTCACACAGCTTGTCCTCACTTGGAGCCTTCGCTTTTGTGACACTATGGTGTAACCGCCCTGCTTGTGCTAAAATGACTGTAGACCACTGAAGAGGAAACACCTGTTCCTGTCCGGGATTCACCAACTATTCCTGTCCGGGATTCTGTACCCGTCTCTTCCCCATACCTAAGGCCACAGGGTGACGTGGGCACACAGGAAACTTCGGGAGAAGGAAGATTAAAAGCAGCAGCGAAGAGGGCACATGGCAGTGTTGGTGAGTGAGTGAAAGTGGAAAATCATCGTTCATGTTCCCCTTGTACCGGCGATATCACCCTCCTCCTCTGCCTTTTCTTAGTGACCATTTCCATGCCATACCTGCCAAATTCCAGGTCTTTGAAACCGCCTCCCGTCCCGTCTCTCCTCTGCTTTTGGATGCCGAGTTCTTCTGTGAATTCACAAAAGTCAGATGAGACAACACCTGGGTGTAAGTGGTCATGGGTCAATATGACTAAGTATGAGTTTGGGATATTTTGAGACAATACTACAAAATGGAATCATAAATATTATGCACTTCCCAAAATCACCATGTTTGATTTTAAGAAGTACAGAAAAAATATCTCTGCATAGGTACAGTCCCAGTGACAAGTGCTGTCAGAATCTGGGAGGACGTTTAATGAGATTTTATTAATTGGGTAACTAGATACTTGAGCGCACCTTTCCCAGCAACTTATCCAACCGTGACCTTCCTCCTCGCTCAAGGCTGGTGACCAAGAAAGGATTCTGTGCCCAAGAACGACCCTTACACAGAGTCAAATCCCTCCCTCAGCAGAAGACAGGCAGCAGGCACAAAGGCCTCACAAGGCCAAGAGGATGCTGGAGAAACACCTTCTCCCCTCAGGCTGCTGTATGGGGA